>JBBJLS010004974.1:0-16360 GCA_037577275.1 Bryconaethiops microstoma
TGTGGCTATGTATATATATACATATATATATATATATATATATATATATATATATATATATATACCCACACACACATTTGCTTTGTACATTTATAAATACATATATCCAATGTGTACATATATATTTTACATAGACACAAACTTCTTAATTCGTATTTTTGTATTATTTAAATAGTGTAGTTTTATATTATACTCTTATATTGCATATTTTTTTAACTTTCTATTGGTTATGCTGCTTCTGCTTTCTTTTTTCCACTTTACTGCTTTAACAGTGTAAATTTGTGTGACCAGTAGGACTTACCTTATGTTATTTTATGAATCATGGACACCTTCAAAAAGATTTGTGACAGTGTTGCTCCGCATACAAAATACAGTTGTTAAACACGAGAGGGTTAATAGATTGTTTTAGAGCTCAGGAGAGACTTTTATTTTGAGAGTGGTGTGTGTGCAGCAGGTTGGAGACTCATGGTGAAGTGAATCTCTCTCTGCGCTTCATGGCCGTTTTACTCTTTCACGCAGCTCAGTTCAAAACGGCGGGCGTATTTTTTCGTAAACTAATACGAAGTTAATTGATTTTTTCTGTATATACTATGTTTAAGAGGATGGCTGAGTTTGGTCCAGATTCAGGAGGACGTGTGAAGGTACAGCGATGTTAGCTCGCCATGCTATCTGTCTATGCAAAATGGTTTCATTGATGTTATGTGTTATTTTACTCATTATTAATCATACATTTATCAGTCAATACATATTTTTTTAATTTATTTTTTTCACTTACTACCCAAACAGCTGTCCGACTGTGCTCTTATCTGGTTGTGGGCTTAGCTGTAAACAATATTTAAAAATAATATAGACTTACAAACTTCTTTTCTCCTCAGGGAGTGACCATTGTGAAGCCTATTGTGTTTGGAAATGTTGCCAGATATTTTGGAAAGAAGCGAGAGGAAGATGGTCACACACATCAGTGGACTGTCTATGTGAAGCCCTATCGAAATGAGGTATCTACTCGTATATAGCACTCTCTGATTATAACCTGCATAACATGTAAACATTCTTATTATTGTTCTACAACACTGCAAAATTATAGTTTCAACAACAGTCATTCAAATTGGCTTGGTATGAAATCAGAAACCAGTTCTCTGAAGAGTGTATTTCTTAGTGAAGGTTATGACATGAAATTCATTCTCGAGACAGTGTTTTACAAATGTTTTTGGGAATGTTTTGGCCTAAAATGTATTTTTTAAAATGCAATTGTGTTGGAGGATGTTATAAGGGTTAATATGGTTATAAACAAACCTAATTTTGTTTTGCCATTATTAACATCAAATCATAGAACCCAGAAGAATATAGGCTCTGAAAAATGTAGGAAATCTGTGTAACTGTCCTTACGTCCTTTGTGGCTATTATAAAAATGAATTGTGCAGCTTTTTGTTTTTTAACCAAAATTTGTTGCTTAAGCAAACGTCTAATATCTTGCATGAAAACAAAGTGTGTGGGTGAATGAGTGTTACTGTATTAATTAATAAACTAGTCAGGAAAGTAATATAAACCTAATTCTTTGAATTCTCAGGATATGTCTGCATATGTTAAGAAGATACAGTTCAAACTTCATGAGAGCTATGGAAATCCATTAAGAGGTATGATGTAATTTTTCAAAGTAGTTTTATTATTTTGTGCTTTTAATTTTTAAGATTTTGGCAATGTGTTATCAAGAATTAAAGAAAATGGCAGTTTCATGCACACATTTGAAGCTCCTCAAGATAATTTGGAGTTCTTCTCCAGTAGTAGAATAGATAAAGACCAACTGACTGAACTGTGATTCGCTCTGTTTTAGTGGTCACCAAGCCGCCATATGAGATAACAGAGACCGGCTGGGGAGAGTTTGAGATCATTATAAAGATCTTCTTTATTGACCCAAATGAGAGACCGGTGAGTGACATTTATGTTGTATTGCTCAAATGAAAAATAATTACATTGTTACAGTCAGAGGTTTTGTTCAGCCATATGTGAGCCTACATCTATTTGGGAAGAACACTGGTATCAATATTATAACTGGTTTTTCATATCTATTCCAGGTCACACTGTATCACCTACTGAAACTATTCCAGTCAGACTCCAGTGCGATGCCCAAGAAGACCGTTGTCTCAGAGTTTTATGATGAAATGGTAGGTCATGTTACACACACTAAAACCCTCACTACTCACTTCACTTCTGTTCATAAGATTGGAGTCAATATTTTAGCCATGTAATATTAAATATGGATGCAGATAAACGTCTGAAAGTATTCTAAAATGCTGGTCCTGTACAACTTCACAGGTTTCAAATAATTCGATTTTTTTTAAAAAAAGTCACCACAATGCTGTGAATTGACTATCGTATATGATGAGTAGATGTTGTAGATAAAATGAGACAGAAAAAAGTTGTATAAGGAAAAAGAGCTTTTATAATAAACAGAATGTTAGAAGTAAATGTCTAAGATGAAGTCTAGAATGAAAATGATAGAATGAAGTTCTAGGTAAATTAATTTTCAGAATTCAATTGTACACTGCTGTTTATTTAAAATAAATGAGAACAAACCAAGCCTCATTCTTTAGAACTCTTGTTGCTTAACTTGGCCGTATCCTGAACCGTACCGAACCGTGATGTCAGAACTATAGTGTGAACCGAGCCGTGACCTTTCTGTACCGTTACACCCCTAAACTTTAATATTATTGGTCAAATCTCAAGCCAATTTAATTAGCTCGATATAGATCATCTTAATACTGAAAAATGATTTATAATAATCCATTACTGTATATACCTCCCAATAAATATAATAGTAAATGACAAGTGATATTAAAAGGTTTTAAATAGAATTGCATTTTGTTTACCTTGAATGTGCTGTATTTCAGCCAGTAAGAGTTTTTTTTTTGTTTTTTTTTGGTTCTTGTAGATTTTTCAGGATCCCACAGCAATGATGCAGCAACTCCTGAACACCACTAGGCAACTCACATTGGGGGCCTACAAACATGAGACAGAATGTGAGTAAAACACCCACCACAGTGGTTTAAAGCAGTAGTTTGTTCCCTCTGCCAGAGAATTCTGAAAAAGAATGCCACTCCAAGTACATGAAGCAGGTACTTATTTACCCTGGAATCCTACAGCAGACAAAGATTTGGAAGAAAACTAATTCATTCTCATTTATGGCTGTGTGAAATTTTGTAGTTTAACTAGCTAGCAGTCTAACATTTTCTAACATTGACATTAGCAGTTCATGCAGTTCAAGGCCACTGCTTGGGCTGAATAACATATTCTTAACTAATGTTGATGAAATTTGGTGCCTTATTTGTAATTTTGTGGAACAGCAAAATCTGAGAGCGGTGAAGCTGATTTTGTTGCACATTCTTCTTTAGTTTTCAAACATTCTGTGGAGAAAAAAAAAAAAACCTCTCTCCCTTAAATTAAACTGCTTCTGTTACTGTGCTTTCAAGACTGATATTTGTAAATGACCTCTCTTCTGATTGGCTGTTCTGTTTTCTGGCTTGTACAAAAAAAATGTCTGAAACAGTCCTGTTTTAAACAGTCTTATGTCCTGAGGATGGAAGCACCTGATGTTTTTTGCCATGATACTTCATTTGCCTGATTTTAGCAGCTCAGACAGACTGTTACTAGAGTGGGATGAGACTCTTTGTCTTGTCTTGTTGATGCTGTGCGGAGCATAAGACCAAGACCACTGCTGCCTTCTTGTGAAGTCCGCCACCAGCTCCTTGGTTTTGCTGACGTTCAGTTGGAGGTAGTTCTCCTGACACCACGATGTCTGGTTCTTCATCTCCTCCGTGTATGCTCTCTCATCGTTGTTGGAGATGAGGCCCAGTACTACTGTGTCATCAGCAAATTTGACAATGGAGCTGACATACATTAATGTATGTCACACATTAATTAGGGGGTATAGAGCAAAGGGCTGAGTTCACAGCCTTGGGGATGGATGCTGTGATGAAGTATTTAAGGAATCCCTCAAAAACATTAATGATTCACGACGTCAGCGCGACAGGGCGGTATCATTCAGGCACGAGGGCTTATTGTTCTTTGCTACTAGGACAACAGTGGAAATTTTGCTCTGCATTGGTGACATCACTGCACTCCATTTTCAGGCTCCAGCTGTCACTAGTCCTACACTGAAAGAGAAACTGGGTTGATATTGAAAAACCACACAGTCGTAAATATCTTCGTCCAGTGGAATTTCCAAAGTGTGTGGTGTCCTGTAATACTAAAAAAGTGTGTTTTTGTGTGTTTGCATGTATGTGTTTTAGTTGCGGAGCTGGAGATTCGGACACGGGAGAAGCTGGAAGCAGCAAAGAAGAAAACAAGCTTGGAGATAACAGAGCTGAAGGAGAAGCTAAAAGCTTCAAGAGAAAACATCAACTTTCTGAAAGAGGAGATACGCAAACTGGAGGATGAGGACCAGATTAAAGAACACTGAGGACACATACACTTACACACAAGGTGTGACTGAAGTACTGTGGACAAAGACTATTTTGTATCCTGTTTTAATAATCATACGTTTGATCCCCCGGTGATGTGACGGCCATCTGTGGTCAGGAGTCCAAGAGAGCCCCCCTCTCTGGGTGGGTGGGATGGTATTCTCTTTCTCCCATCGCTCAGCGTGATGCTAGCCAACACAGATATGTAAGTGATGTTGAGTTGGTGGCATTTCAAGAAGCCGCAGTGGTGCTTCAGAAGTCTTGAAGTGTGGACTTAACCTTCACCCTCCTTGCTTTGTGTGATGGGAGAGACATAGATAGTAGGTGGAACCTGCAATTCCTATATTTGGCCAAAAATTTGGGTAAAATCTCTCCCTTTTGAAAAAATTAAAAGATAATGGGCTTATTAAATTCTGTGAACACACTTTTGAAAGATGTAACCGTGTGATACAAATTCAAAACTTCAGACAGATTGATGATGTGTGTGTAGCTGGTGAACACTGCTGTGCTTTTTCCAATCACTGTTTCAGATTTCCTAAAAAACAAATGTTTGAACATGCAAACCTGTTTTTTTTTTTCTTTTTTTTTTTTTCTCTTTTTTTGTAGTTGTGTAAAATATAATTGCCTTTTTTGTACTGTTTCAGTGATATTTTAGGTTCTGAATTCACCTTATTAAAGTCTTTTTTTTACAGTTCGTTTTTTTATTTTTTGTTAATTCTTACTAAATATCAACGAGTTTACTTTGCAGAGAAAAAACAGCCGAGTTGACTTTTTTAAACGAGTTTAATATTTAAATGCTTACATTTTCAAAACCTACCATGCACTCCTCAGTCCATATATGGAAACACTGCGAGAACATTAGGTTTAAAAAATTTTTATTTTATATCATGAAAACCAACTCCAATCAATACAACTGCCAATCAGAACACAGGTCTTTTACATGTATCAGTTTAAAAGGCACACTAACAAAAAGAGTCTGCTTAATTCTGAGGGATGGAAAAGTATAATGTAAAAAATTAATACATAACAAATTCAGAAAAATGTCAACTATGAGGATTTTTATAGTGTCCACCCTTATCAAAACGAGATGATTTGCATTTTACAACTTGTGTAAATCTTTGTCACCACAAGAGGCTGATATAGAGCAACGAATGAAGGTCAGGGGGATACAATAACCATCTACTACCAGTAGTTTTAAACAATTAGAATTAAACCAGTTTATTGCTGATAATAAATGCTGAAAACATTTTACATGTATGTTTAAAACCATGATATCGTCTATTTAGATGCAATTATGAAAACAGTTGCAAGCTGGACAAACACTGCCAAAAATACTTTTTATTCATCACGACCTTAAAACAGACGAAGTTCTTTTAGACCATATTAAAGAAACTTTATTTTGCTTTATACAGTGTATTTGTAGTCTGTATTCCAGTCTCTCTTAATATTTACCAAGTTTATGATTGGATTAACGAATAACATAAAACATATTTTTGTCTCTCCATAACAAAATTATCTATAGGCATTCATCTGAACTTACAATGTCAGGCTGTTCTTTAAAAAGCAATTAAAAGGCTAAATAAGTAAGCAGCAGTAGTAAGTAAGAGTTTTATTGTCATTATACTTTCATGCAATGAAATTCAGTAAAACACAACGTGGCAAAGAATACAAAACAAGGTGAAGGTAATGGAAAGAGCAGCATGTAACAAAATAAATATCAGGAAATAAACTAGAATGAATAAATACATTCTTGGAATGAATTTCTCACAAAAAGTTTGGATCTCGTTGTGGACTGTTAGTAATACATTTAAAAGCGTCTGCCAAAGGAATGCAAGGTAATGTAAATCAAATTTATGTAGATAATTAATGTAAATCAAATTTATGTTTTTTGAGAACAACTTCAGGTTTTTTGCTCCACATATTTATTTTTTAACCCACCCGTATTTGGGGAGTGCCCCGCCCCTGCTTTGCTGTGATTGGCTGACAGTTCATTCCTACCACAAACTCCACCTCAAGGTGTCGGGAAAAAAAACTACCAATCCCAGCGGAGAAGGGGCGGGGCGCGGCAGAAAACGGGTGTGGAAAAAAATAACATCCCGACCGAATCAGTGGAGGAGTATAACTTCAGTACAGCGCGGTTTGTTTTTTGAGCTTTTTAACTCGTCAGAGCTGTCGACAAAGAGGTCGGATATGCTGCTCTTAAGAAGGCGTATATTATTTTAGAACCGTTGGGGAGGTGTTAGGATGGCCGGGCTGAAAGTTTTTTCTGCTGGTGGCTGGGCTGAGAGTGAGCAGAGGGGGTTTTTAACTCTCGGCTCCTGTTGATTTATCTCCGTTAAAACTTCATGTTTTCGGACCGATCCGCCTCGCCACGTCTCTGCTGGGGAGCAGAATGTGCAGTAAGTATTCCTGAAGCCCTGATGATGTGATAAGAAGGCTTATTCCGAGCTGGTTTGTTCGGTAATTAGCCCCGTAGCTAACTCTGGCTAAGGCTGTATTATATAAGTGAAGCCATCTGTGCGAAGTCTCAGCCGTTTACACTCAGTTTACATTCAGTGAGGGAAAACAAGGAGAAAAACTCGGATTTAAAATGAAGAGTTAGGATGTTCGTGTGGATCAAAGGACATATGAGTGGAATGAGCATTGCTCGTTTTTTTGCAGTTAGTGTGTATTTCTGTTCTTTTTCAGTGTTGGGGGAGTGTGTGTGTGTGTGTGTGAGAGAGAGTGTGTGAGAGTGAAGGGGGTAAAAACTTTCCACGTTAAAATGCTTGCATTGATTTCTTCATCTTGAGACGCATTAGGGCATCAAAACCCTTTGGGACTTGGATTTGCTCTGATTTTGCTATTTGTTTTTAAATCAAACAATATTTGGCTAATGAGAGAAGAACTTTTGAATAAGAATTATACTAGGTGCACGATATTGAAACAGATTGTGTACTAGATGTTGGCTGGTGATTTCTTTTTATGAAGTTTAGTACTTTTTATTTATTTCCAATTAGTACATCAGGCACTTTATTACCTTCGCTCCTAGTCACTGGCCACATTTTCAGAACCCCCCACCCTGTGTTCTCACTCACTGGGCACGTTAGTGGGTTCCACCCATCTTACAGGTCTTACAGGTCCACTCTGCAATAGTTGTTCAGTAAAGGCGGTGGTTACACACACTATATGGACTAAAGTATTGGGACGTCTGACCATTACATTACATTACATTCATTTGGCAGACGCCTTTATCCGAAGTGACTTACAATATGAGCTGATACTTAAATTCCAGGACAGTGTAAGAACCAAAGGGGAATTCCAAGTGCTATAAATCTTTATGTAAGAGTAATGAAAGAAGATGCATTAGTAGAGGAGATGCTCTCTGAACAGATGAGTCTTCAGGAGGTTTTTGAAGCTTTAGACATAGACATTAATATGGAGTTGGTCCCCCTTTTGCAGCTATAACAGCTTCCGCTCTTCTTTGGAAGACTTTCCACAAGATTTTGGAGTTTCCGTGGGAATTTGTTCCCATTCATTCTATAGAGCATTTATGAGGTCAGACACTGATGTTGGACGAGAAGGTCTGGATCACAATCTCCGTTCCAGTTCATCCCACAGGTGCTGGATGGGGTTGAGGTCAGGGCTCTGTGTGGCCAGTCAAGTTCTTCCACACCAAACTGATCCAACCATGTCCTACTGGACCTTGCATTATGCACTGCGACCCAGTCATGCTGGAACAGAAAAGGTTCTTCTCCAGACTATGGCCATAAAGTTGGAAGCATGATGATGCCCAAAATGTCTTAGTATGGTGAAGAATTAAGATTGCCCTTCACTGGAAGTGAGGGTCCTAGCCCAAACCCCGGAAAAACACATGTCCCAATACTTTTGTCCATATAGTGTATATGTAGAACTGCTACAGCTCATCAAACCAATTGAATGCATAAATGGTTCTTTACATGGCTTCTTTATGATGGGGAAAATGTTGTATAAGGTTCTAAAAAAAAAAACCCCAAAAAACCCCAAAACTACACTCTTGGTAAAATTACTCTATAAACCAATTCTGTTATTGCCTGGTTTTGGTGCTTTATACAACCCATTTTACTAAGTGTAGGTTAAAAACTGCAGACTTGAGTTGATCTGGTGCTTCACAATGGCACTGATATGAGTGCGTCAGGACAAAGTGGTGTTACTAGGATTTTACACATGAGTTACTGCTGGATTGCGAGTGGTCCACCATCCAGCCAAGAGCAGCTCTGTATTGAGGTCAGAAACTGAAAAGTGATGAAATCACTTGGGAGGGGGTTCTATTAAAGTGGTGGGAGAGTGTAAACATCTGCAGTATTTAGTTAGAGAGTTCACTCAGACAAGTGGTTATCACTCATGACCTGATGCTCTAACACACCTGACTCAGCTCAGTGTAAGCTTTGCAGTTCTGATGAGTTGAATCAGGTGTGTTGTGTGGGTGGGTGGGTGCCAGTATTTACCAATGTTTGTGGACTAAGTTATAAACAGATGGACTGAGGCAAAAACATACTGATCATCATAAGTTTGGGGACACCCATGTTTTCAAAATGTCTTTAATACAAACGACTGATTTCTTTGCCTTTTTAGTTAACTCAGCGTTTTAAAGGCTAATCAGGTTTATTTAAAGTAAAACGTATCCGACATGACTGTATTTGTGACTGTGTCGTCTTTTGGGATCAAGTATGAATTTTCTCCTTTTGCCATGATGTCAGCACTCACTGACACTTGAACCGATGTTTAAACCATATTTCAATTTGTGCCCTTAATATTTTGCAAATGAAAACCGTCACTGCAAATTAATTAGTCACTACAAATGACTGTTCTTCGTACTAAAGTCATAAAGACAGTAACCAGCATTGTAACAGGTCGCTTAATTTATTTTTACTAACTGCTTTCCCCGCCCCGCCCCCCCCCCCCTTTATCCTTCATAAAATTAAAGTCCAGAGACTTAAAATCACGTTACAGTGATTTGATGTGTGAGTGCTTCTAACCACAACATGCAGCAGATAACGTAATATGCCATAAAATATACAATAAATAAAAAAATTAACCTACTTACAAATGAAGTTTGATTGGAGCATGCGTTTGTTGCCAAGCAACCGTGACCTTCTGAGCTCTGACATACACAGGTGCCCCATGGACTGTTGTTCTCAGTCGAGGTGATGCGTCATGATCTGCTTGCAAACAGATACATGTGTATGGAGATGTGACGGGTTCTCATGATTAAATCGGACGTAACTTGCAACATGTAGACATTTAAGCTTCTAGCTTACTTGTTAAATTTGTAAAACGTTGGTTACCAACACCTGGTTACATGTGCTGTCAAAGCTGGAATAAGGAAGCCGAAATAAGTGACTGGGTGAAGGAAAATTTACACTTACATTTATGTGTTCATTGGATGCTTTCAGGTAGTGAGAGGATCCCTCTTGAGCAATAAGAATACAACAGAACGAAAACACAGTCAACATGGTCTAGGTTCTACGGATCTTAAACATGTTCCTACACATCAGCGTTAAACTAGCTCTCGTAGAAATCTGTCACTAATCTAAGAACGTAATTGTAAAGAGTCAGCTTTGTCTGAGTGTGCTGTAGAACATCAAGTCTGTCAGTAACGCTGTAACTATCACTTTGTGTTGGATCATGAAAAAAAGAATAGTATCACTCAGTTCTTCAAGATCATACAATTCCTTCTGGTTTACGTATCATTTGACAAATTTTCCTTCTTGAGCAGGATAAGGACCCCAAGCATTCTTTGAAATTGTGCCAAAATTAAATCCAGTCTAAAGAAAAGCAAAAGGTTTCATGCATTTTGTCTTGTCCTCCTCAGTCTCCAGATTTTTCTCCCGTTGAGCTGCAGGGACGAGCTAGACAGACAAGTTTGAAATGTCTGTCCTGCAAATGAGACAAAACTATTTGCCTTTTTAAAAGGTGCTGGGAGTGTTTGGACACAGGTTACTTCTGAAAATTGCTGGAAAGGATGCCACGAACCTTGTTGTTTTGATAAAGCTCATACTATCACACCCATTAAATTGCTTGGTAAACTGTAGTTTTATGTAACCAAGTTATGATGCCTGCTATAGCTTATCAAATGGCATAAACAGATTTTAGCCAGTCAGATTTTAGGTGTGGGCCTATTTGGAACTTCATACACTTTATTTTTGCGTACACTGAGTGTATGAAACGTGAAATATTGTGATACATATTGTGTATCATGAAAACATCAACCTTTCAGTGATCTTATTGAAGGCTTTAATACGAAGATGAGCAAATAGCTGCTTTATTTTAAATCACTTTGTATTTTATAAAATACAATGTATTTTATTCCCATATAATTTAAAATAAGTCAAATTTCCTTAACTTTAGATTTAAAAAGAAAGTCCTCAAACTTTTGACAGGTCTTGAATGTGGGTCAGTATGATGCCATGCCACATCAAGGAAGAATACAATGGAATAACTTTATAAATTGTGTGTGTGTGTGTGTGTGTGTGTGTGTGTGTGTGTGTGTGTGTGTGTGTTTATATGGAGTGAGCTGTTAGACACACTGGTTGAGGCGTTGCTGTTTTCTATTTGCTCAGTGAGTCAGATTTCCCTTTATGGCCTTTACTAGCCAACATTGTTACCAACATTTAGCATCAATTCTGACACAACACACAAACACATTGCATTATTACTGAGGCTGAGAGATGAAGACTGCAGCACTGGCCAAAAACAGTTGCGTAATTTTACCGTACCTTACCTGTGTAGATAATAAATGAGTAAATGCTAAGTGGGTATGTTTCAGGGTTATTATCCGGCGCAGGTCTGAATATGTGTTTGCACTCTTTGGGTGTGTTTTATCGTTCTGTGTTGTGTCAGAGTTTGTTTGAAGCAGTAAGTTCCAGATCCTTAATGAGCGTTACTAATACTGTTTATTTTTTGTCATAAGTACTACTGGAACTGGGGTAGCTTTACATGGGCCGATGGGATCATTATTGATAGTTTTTCTCCCAAGGACTCTTATGTTCCCACAGCATTAAGGATTTCAAGTACCTTTTACCTACTATAAATCTGTAGAAATATCCCTAGGTTATATTCATCTTGCCTGAGTTGTCATGGCAGTGAATCTCCCATAGTTAATGCAGTGGGTACGGCACGATGAGAGCTTTTTTTTGGCCAATTAAGCACACAAGGACCGAAGCACAAAAGAGAGCAATGCAAGCAAACGGCACTCTCAAGGCCGTAACCAGAGCTGCACTTCAAAGTAGCATTATTTTAATACTAGGAATGGGCAATTTAACTTGTTTAACTCAAAAGCCTGAATAGTTCGACATGCAATATTTGAATACTGTACTCTCAACAAGAAAATATTTAATATTCCACTCGTAGTCAGTCAGCCAAGAAATGTTTGGTGTCGAAACGTTCCTTCCTTACCTCAGTTCTGGAAGTACGAGGCTAATATTGCTAAGTCAACAGTCACCAATATTGTAAGGTGAAGTGTCCATTTGTCATATGTGAACACAGCACAGCACGCAGTGTGAACAATGTGAAGTTCTTTCTCAGTATTTAACCCATTCACCAAGTGAAGCAGCGAGCAGCCAGAACTCCGCGCTGGGGGAGCAGTGTGGAAGGATGGTATCTTGCTCAAGGGTTCCTCAGTGGTGCCACTAGCAATCCTGGGATTCAAACCCACAACCTTCTGATTGCAGGGGCAATCTATAAGAATATATCACCGTTTCTGTCAGCCTGCTAAACACCATCCGGATCTGTTTTAAGGCAACACAAATTTGTGGATGTAGTTTAAGGCCTGCTTTACACCCGGTCTGTTCATGAGTCTCGAGAATCAGGAATATATTTAGATAAGGCCAAGCCGCACCCAAGAATATAAATTAATAGTGTAAGTGCACCCAAGAATATAAATCCTAACCATTTTAGGACATGGTCTGAAACTCATTTGAGGCACATTTATAGCAGCGTCTCCCCAAGATGCATTCAACAAACAAAACCCCACTGTGACGGCGCCCCCACCAGGTGTTCTGCTTACGGAAGGCACGGCATTTCAGACTGCTGGCAATTAGTGTTGGCTTCGCGACTGCTTCAGTTCTCCTGACATATTATTTTTAATCCCTCAGAGGCTAAAGAGAGACAGTGGTTTCCTTTTCAAACTAGACGTGGTCAAATAGTAAATACGAGATGCCGTATTGGTAGATAGATGCCGTATTGGTACATAAAATTTTGGAATTGGTATCAAATATTGACTTGAATCTTATTTACATACTTTAAAAAATTTTTTTTTTTTTGTTTTCAAATTTATATTGTTTATTGTAACTTTTTACCGTGACATAACCATTGTTGGCATTAAACTTAAGATTACTACTTAAGATTAGGGAAGATAAGATAAACCTTTATTAGTATTACAAGTGGGAAATTTGCATTGTCATGGCAGAAAGTGGTCAAGAGCAGCAATTAAAAACAATAGAATAGAATAAAGTACAATAAAAATACAGATGTGCACTATAAAATCTTGGAGTATAAAGATAGGATAAAATACAAAAATATGTGCGTGTGTAATGTAATCAGCAGTCGCGGTTTTCAAACCTCCCGCCTCTGAGTACAACTGACTGTGACGTCCGTGCCTCCTTCCCCACACACCCTCGTCCTTGTGCTGGTTGTTTGTTTGGGCGCAGCGGTTACCAAGGCAATCAGACACCTGTACAGAATGAGCCTCCCCAAATATAAACAACCAGCACGAGAACGAGGGTCATGGCGCACGAGGCCTGGACATCACAGTCAGCTGTACTTCGAGGCGGGAGCTTTGAAAGTAGCCAATACGAGAACGCTATTTATTTCTCCTTGCTGTTGATTGGCTGCTGCCCTGTGACGCTGCAATCCAGAATTTTCCCTGTGGAGCATCCCGAGTGTTCTCATGTTTTTCATTTTGTTCTTCTCAAAGCCCTGTGTTTTTATTACTGTAAATTCATTAATTATTGTATTTACCTGCTTATACCTAAGAAAACTACAGTGCATACCAAAGAAAATGGACATGCATGAATTACAGTACAGTCTATACAGGGGTAACATCGGTATTTACATTCTAGCACTGCAGGAGTTCAGTGTAAACTGTACAGTACTAATGAGTTTTACCTTTTAATTTCTTTAAGGGTTATGAGTTTAAAATGAAATTAAAATGTTTTGGGAGCATATTTAGGGTTTACACTATAAAAATAGGCTTTTTTTTTTTTTTACCATATCACAACAATGCAGGTTTTTCACTATACGCGGGTGCTCTTGGAACGTAACCCCTGCGATAAGTGGGGGTTTACTGTAAACATGGATAAGTATGTATGTACACAGTGAGCATATGTATGTATATATGTACAGAGTGGATATGTAAATAAATATTAAAACACTGGATATACCCACACACGCACAATGGAGTGACAGACATTTGACAAAAAAACAGTAGTAATTCAACCAAGAATTGTACATTGTACTAATCCCTTAGTACATTTTGGATGAGACATAAAGTGCCAGTTTAGTTCATCTTTACCTTGACTCCTCATTTTTAACCACCTTGATACATTACACAGGTGGTTCATGATGGTGATGGCACTTAACTGCCTCCTATCATAAGCATTGGCTGAGCTGTGCATAGTGGTATTCTTTTGAATTCTAGCAAAAATGAAGAGCAGCACCTGTGAGTGGTTGTTGCATAAGAACGGATTTGCATATTACTCACCACATAGTGACCGGATCTGAGTCCTGATGACTGAAGATGCGTTTGAGTGCCAAGTGTAAACACAAGTAGCTAAAATCTCATGAGGATTCAGCCCAGATACTAGTAACATGAAATGGGTGTGAAAGGGCTGCCTGTATTGGTGATGTTTTCATCAAATCCATAGGTACTTTAATGAAGAACTGGTTGCTGATTTAAATGGTTAATGTAAAGCTTTTTTCAATAACAATTGCTTTTTTGGACTGTTGAGTTTGTTTGTTTTTTAGCTGCAGTTCTGCACTGAAGAACTAACAACTGGACACCAGAAATGCCTTTTCTGACCCTAGAACAGTTTAGGTACGTGATTATGACAATGCTGTATGCGTTGTACAATTTGTGACTAAAGATTTCTTTCACGATTTTCAGTGGCCTGAAACTGCTTTATCGTGGCGATGTTTATAGAGTGTAAACTTGCCTTTAAAGTAAAGTGGCCCCTTATAGTCACACGTGACCAGACCACACCACACAGTGTCAATGATGTACAATTTTTTTTTCTAAATATAACCCATTCACCAAGTGAAACAATGGGCTGCCATCAACGAGGGCTGCACGGGGAGCAGTGTGTGGGCATGGTACCTCTGTGATGCCACTATAAATCCTGGGAATGCAAACTCACGACCTTCTGATTGCAGGGGCAAGTCCCTAAACACTAGACCACCAGCTGCCCTGAACGTTTATATACGTCTTCACATGAATACGTTGATTCATCACCAAACACCCACAGAAACTCCTCTATGATTGGTCAAGATGCTCACAGCACTCTTGCAGTTTGGTTAAAGAGCTCTTTAGTGTACAACGTAGGGCATTGGCGACTTCAAATTTTTTTCTGATCGACTTATCCGTCAATAAAGTCGAAGTCGAGTCGACAAGTCGTTTAATGACGTCACACAGATGCGGCGGAACCCAGGCGTCCAGCAATGAACAACTTTTATTAAAGTTTTCTGTAGCATTAACAGTCATGACAATTAAAAAAACAAAGGCTAATACCTTGGATTTTCTGGTAAATGTAAGCGCAAGTGGGATCGGCTTAAGCCGCAGCAGCCATTCAGCGTCCTCTGGACTGGACTCCCTGCAGTGCTAGCAACACCCATGTTAGCCAGCAAATGCCGTTTCAGATGGCCTTGCAGAACGCCGGTACTTTTACTGTACTTTAACACCGACTTGCAGGTTTTTCAGGTCACCGTACTGTTTGTGTGGTCTAGAGTGAAGTATCTCCACACGTGTGATGTGTCTGTCACCTCTGCTGCCATGTCTCTTGTCTTGTGGTCTTCTGTTTAGATTCCCCTCCACGCGCCGCCCTTTTTATGAAATGACTATTTTAATTGGTTAAGCCAAGGAACGCATGTCAGCATAAGCCAGTCAGAGGCAGGGATGGCATTGTGTACACAAGCGTGCGCACAGAGAGAGAAAAAACACGACTTGTCGACTTCTCTCAGGGGTTGTCGACTTGTGCCTCTGACGTCGACGTGGCGACAAGTCGGCTTTTCTGTTAATGACCTAGTACAAACTGATTTAAATACTGATGAACAAAGTAAATATGGATGAGCAAAAAAAACCCAGAGCCCTGTTTAACTGCAGCGCTGCAGTCATGATTTAAACCATAAGAAAGTGTTTAAATCAGAAATATTGCAAAACTTGAAGGCCTTAATCAAACTACCATAGTGTTTCGGTATATTTGTTTTGTGCTTGTTAAAGCATTACAGCTTGTTCTTACTTACACTCAAAGCATCTGAGGTAGATTAGTTCTGCTTTACTTTTCTGAACCAGAATACACATTACCTCTTTGAATGAATAGTTTAGCGAACACTCAAGACATGTTTGGTGTTTTGAAGTTTATTTCCCTAGCTTGCACTGAAGCTACTAGCCTAATGTTGCCAACAAACATTGGAGGCTTAAAACAAACCACAAAGCTAATTCATCACATTTTCTCTTCACAGTTGATTTTCAATGCTGAAAATACGAATGAATGCGGAGTTGTTAACTTTACAAACCTGCTGAAACAAAGATTTCACATAAGACCTACTCACACTGTAAGTCGTTTTCCTCAGAGAAGTGTCTCAGAGAAGTGTCTCAGAGAAGTGTCTCAGAGAAGTGTCTCAGAGAAGTGTCTCAGAGAAGTGTCTCAGAGAAGTGTCTCAGAGAAGTG
>JBBJLS010005000.1:0-16358 GCA_037577275.1 Bryconaethiops microstoma
ACACACACACACACACACACACACACACACACACACACACACACACACACACACACACACACACACACTCTTTTTCTTCCATGCATGACTCATGCGGTTTAACTGAATTTTCCACTGCTCTGTGTGCTGTTCGGTGGCACACGTAGAAACAAGACAACCAAACAAAAACAGACAAACAGTGCAGCAGTGCAAAATGTTAAAACCTCAGAAATAAGGCAGAGGTCTATGGGTGTGACAGCATGAGCATTGTTGCTTTCAAGTCATGGAGAAGGTTCTGCAGATGGGAGTGCTGAAAAAAGCCAAGGTTCCTCGCTTCCTCTGGAGAGGTGCAGGAATGAGAACTTGCGTGGAGTTACAGACGCAGTCTAATTGTATCCAACAGAAGAGACTTCTATCATTTTAAGCAATGAAGCTTTCCCCTCTGTTGAACGGGGAGATTGAAACTGACATTTAGCTAACGAGTGGCGTGGTCCACTTTTAGCTCAACCTAATCAAAAACTCTGAACTTCAGGAGTTGCCATGGCAACCGGATGGCAGGGGATGAGAAATGGATGGTGCACAGATGGAAGGATGGAGAGAAAGAAAGAAAGAAATGGAGAGGTCTGAGGCCTTTGAACTGCAAACCAGTTGCTTTTCTGCTGAGCTTCTAAAGAGCAGTTTGAGCTCCACAAAAAACAGGCAGGAGAAGTGAAGTTAGGGCATCAACACTGAAAACCATGAACCGCCTGACTCACAAGAGAGGAATTCTCCCACCACTAGTTTCAGAGTTAAATGTGTCAACAGTTTGGATTTGTGGTACAGAATCATCTACCATCTACACACTTAACTATAAAGGTTCCTTAAAGGTTCCTGGCTTGGATTCTGCAGATACAAAATTCTTCACAAACTTATTTTGTAAATAAGTAATATAGAACCTTTACACTATATGGTGGAACTTTAAAATTCAAAGGTTCTACAATCTATTTTATCAAAATGGGATGAAAAGTTCTTTCGGAAACCACAAGCGGTTCTTAGAAGTGAACGGAAAGGACAGATGTGTGACTGGATTTCAAAAGAACTTTTTACTTTTGGGCTTTGAAACATTTGCCAGCAACTGACGCACAGATTAGTCACTGAAGCAATGTATTTTGCTGGACTAGCACATGTGGAATGTGACTGTAGAGTCTGTCAGCGCTGTGGGCAGTAGTTGGGTAGTCCAGGTCAATGTCTAAAATACAGCAGAAAAAAAACAGCAGTGTATATCCAGGAAAAAAGTACAATACTTACCCCCTTGTATTGTTCTTTTCGCTTGTATTGTACTGTAAATACAACCAATTTGTGTCAAACCACACTAAACCAGATCATGTGGGTTTCAAGAACCAGCTACTTTAACAGGAAGGTGTTATTCTACTACAAATTGGCCAATCAGAGCATTCCACATGTTGTGTGCTTATCCAATACAAACCTGTGCAGCAGACGAGTCGCAAACAGACAAGAGTCCTTTATTTGCTAATAGCTCATTTTAAGTAGGATAGTACTCAATCTGAAAGGCACAACACCCTTAACGGAAAATGAGCACATACTGGTTTTAAGATGATGATTAGCTGACTACTTTAGAGTTTTTCTTAGTCAACTATGAAAAATCGATAGTCATACAACATCCTGCATCTGAAAATATACAACAGTGCTGGTCTAGGACAAGCCTCACTTTGAAGTCTCACTTTACGATCATTCCTACCTTACAGCCGTGGGGAGTTCCTCCACCTCAGGAGGCTGTGATTCTCGTTCCCCTAACTGATGGTTACTTAAGCACCACAGAACTGCAGGTTTTAACAGCCTACTGCTATTCTCCTCTGAATCAAATAACAGCAAGGTGCTCCAGGAATGCTAAACTGGGGTCCCATTCCCCTAAACCTCTGCCCAACAGCTTTGAAAAGGGTAACTTCTATACAGCCTGACCGAGGATAATTAAAAGCCATATAGCTTGACATGTCAAGCACATTTCATTATGGCTCCATCTCATTTCGGTTCCCAACATAAAAGTTTAATGAAAATAATTGCACAATAAATCAGGAAAAGTACAATAACCAATGTCAGAACGCTTCATTAAACCTCAAATGTCAAGGTCTAAGGTTTAGAAACTCTAAACACAGTGAGGGATGGGGGAGTGGATCTTAACAGTTTATGATGAAGATTAGCTAGTGAGACACTACCACAATAGATATCACAATGAAATTTTGCCAGCTGATTCGTATTTTGTTGTATTGGCGGCACTGTGACAATAAAAATATGTGAATGGGGCACAGTCTACTTAAAAATGCATAAAAAACAAAATTCTAGCCTTTTGATGATGTTACAATTAAAATATTTATTTATTTTGTGAAGACATGCTCTAGAGAAAGAATATTAATGATGAAAATCTCATTTTGTAACCACCAAAACCTTTTTAATATAAAATCCATTGTAAATCCATATATGAGGAGAGACAAAACTTACAGCTAATTATATTAAAATCCTTTAAGAATATGGTTAGAAATGAAAAAGTTAAATGTCATACATGCAGGAATTGTCAAAGCTGAAATTTTTATTCTGAATGTGTAGAAAAGATAAGCAGTTTCAAGAGAGGACCTCAGACATGAATTACTCAGTGAGATCTCAGTGAATGTGCAGCGTTTGTGTGAATGTTGTCATTATTCTTTGGAACCAATAATTCAGAACTTGTCATTAAGATACAAAGTGGACAACGAAGTTACACACCTGTCTTGGTACTGTCTCACAAAACAGGGCTTCTTGCATAGCCTGAAAACGTTGGGCCTGGTTCAATCTAACCCTGCCTTTTTGATCTCACAGGCGGTGGATTATTTTTTACCGGGCTTCATCACCATGGAAACCATGTACTTCACACTTAACTTGCTCTAGGCTGGGTTAAGCTCAGAATTTCAGATCACAAACAGCTCTCAGACCAATGAGATGAATCATTCTGACAGACGTGGACGGTTGCTGTCATTTTCAGGTGCCAGTCATGTAAAAAATATAGACTGCCAACAGAGAATAAGAATATCAAGCATTCATCATAGTATTACATAGTTCAAAAACACCATAACGGGGGCAGTGGTGACAGTGTTACTGTCTAATACTGTGGTGGTCACTGTACTGTACAGTATGACATAATCAATCTAAAACTTAATGTACTACATATGTAGTCTAATACAGTAGCTTATAATCTACTGTACAGTATTAGACTAACACTGTAATTAGTCTAATACTGTAGTCTATACTGTACCGTTCAGTACTAATGTCTTTTTCCTTCTTAGAAAATTAAGCAGTTTATCATAAACATCGTGGTTCCATGGCCATATGCAAGGGGACTAATTACAGTTTGAGTGTCTAAACCTGGGAAACAGACGGAATTTTAAACCAAGTTCTCTGCGGTTGTGGGTTTTTTTGTGAAGCCTATCGGGAAACAGACCCCAGCTCCCACCAGACTGCTCATGTTTAAGGTCTTTTTCATAAAATAGTGAATCTACTGTCATCTTACACCCAAACTAAACCACATGATAAAAAAATGATAACACTTTGGTGGCCGCCGGTGGACACGCGCTCTTACGCCCTTGTCAGAGGACCACAAATCCCAGCTGCTCTGGCATTTCATTTTCATTCTTTTGTCACTTTACTGAGTTATGGCTGCGGCCACAGCCCAAAGGCATTCTGGGATATGAGTCTTTCATTCCCCTCTGTGCATCGGAAATGTTGACACACACACACACACACACACACACACACACACACACACACACACACACACTGTAAGGGAGCGTGAACAGTGTTGTCATTGTTTATCCTGTGGGCCGTTCTGGCACAGAGAAAGAATGATGGAGCAAGAAAGGAAAGAAAGAGAGAGAAGTGGGAAGAGAGAGAGGGAGAAGGAGAGACAGAAAGAGAAGAGATAGAGAGAGACAGAGAGAGAGAGAGTGAGAGAGAGAAGAGAGAGGAAGAGGGAAAGAGAGGCAGGAAGAGAGAGAGAGAAAGGGGACGAGAGAGGTGTGAAGAGAGACAGGAAAAGAGGAAGAGAGAGAGAGATAGAGAGAGAGAGAGAGAGAGAGAGACGGAGAGAGAGAGGTGGGAAGAGAGAGTGAGAGCAAAAGAGAGAGCGGGAGGGAGAGAGAGAGAGAGCAAACATTCCCTGTGGAGAGGAGTCGGGGAATGTAGGACATGGTGTGTCTCTGGAGTTACGAACACAAAGAAACACACACTTCCCTTCCAAACACACACTTCTTGCTAATGGTCCTGCTATTAGTAACAGTGCAGTCGTAAAGCACACTAGATCATAAAGCAGCACAGAATACTGTCTGTTAATTACTGTGGCAATTTTGGTCATAGTAACACTGAAAAAAGAGGCAAATATAAGACTGGTATTGGAAGAAAATCTTGTATCTCCTTTTTGTCTTATTTTACAAAATTTGAAAATGACCAACAGAAACCTTCCAAAATGTCTTAGAATGAAATCTAAACACTGTTTCTCTGTCCATTAAAGCGACTTTTTTAAGATAGAAGGTTTTGGTCCAACTGTTTTCACCCCAGGCAAATCCTAGCTGTCAGCACTAACAGCTAACTTTGGTTGCTGACTGATCATCATATTGTCCTGTAATCTGATTTATCATAACAGAACTGTTTCTGTCACACAGTCTTTCACAATAACTGTATCTTTCCTTCAAGCACTGACTGCTAAGTAGTGAAGTCACGTTTATTTGGCCCACAGTCAATCAGTGAGAAAAGAATAAACACATTAAGCATAAAAACAGTAGAAAGAAAAAATAAAAGAATAAAAGAAATAAAAGGAAATGCAAAAAAATCAATTAAAGAAGATAAAAAGGGCATTGGAAGAGCAGCTATTTAAAAATGAATGGCTTTATACCACAGCTAAGCAAACCTTAGCCTACAAAAGAGAACACAGGCACTGAATAGTTTATTTATATATGACAGCGAATGTGCATCAAACCATCGCTGCCCCTCAGTAAAGTTACTGGTGGGCAATTCTGACGGCAGAAAACAAACTTAAAGTTAACCAAACTGAAGAATACAAATCAGTAAACAACTCGGGCTGTGACTAGCTTTACAGACTGACTGAACCAAACCACAGTCAGGTAAATCTGGTAAGAACTGATCAGCTGAGCTAAACTTGACATTTCCGCAGTTTCAAGACTCTGAATTTTTTTCTAACACAAAAGGCTCCAGAAAGGAATCATCAGTATTGACGCACATTTGATACAGGATTTTGCAACACTGTTGTATAAATGAAAGAGCACTCAAGGTCACATGTCATTGCAAATAACAGGGCTGTGCAAAAGGCTTTTGTGCAAACTGTTTCAGGCCATTTATCTGAACAGTAAGAGATTTTCTGCAGCAAATACGTTAAATGATATCAAGTAAAAAGCACTTGTGGGTGTTTTGTGAACTGGTTAGAAGAACACAGGTTGGGTTCCAGATTTCACCTCAAATCCTTTGCATGTATTTGTGAGACTTCATCAGCAGCTCCTGATTTAATCTAACGAAGTACTGATTAAGCCGAAACGGGTATTTGATAAGAACTACAATGTAATTACGAGAGGTCTGAGAACGATTAACACAGACATACGTTCAATCACTATTTACTGTATTGATTTTATTTGCATACATTGTATTATTACCTTTTAAAAACGTACTGCTCTGCTGAACAGATTTTAATATTTTTTAGGTGTCTTAAGACTTTTGCATATAATATACAGCTGCACCCTCTCTCTCATGTTCTGCTGCTTTATAAGACATTATCCTCAAATGAGTGCCTGCAACTGCAGTAACCCTGATGATATGCAGCTTACCTGAGACTGAAACTGGGTAAGCTTCTTAGCTTTTCTCTTTGCTTTCAGCGTTGAGATGGCTGAGAAAGATCTCCCTTAATCCAAAACCTTTCCAGCCTTGGAAAAGTGTGTTCACAGCAGGAGTCTTCAATCACAGACTAAAGACCCATCTTATTTACTAGCTAGGACACATCCTCCAAGAGGACAACAAAGCGCTTTTATAAGTCACTCTGGATAAAAGCATCTGCTGAATGCCATAAATGTAAATGTAAATGCACAAATGGACTAAAGAAAAGCTCTGATAATTTTCAAAGAAACTAAAATGTTCCGTTCACTTGGGCTCATTCTGAAAGCACAGGGAGATGGAGACTGCGCGTAAAGGTAGAGGGACACGTCCTCATCAGTACCAGTCTACGTCTGTTAGAAGTTAAAAGGCCTGTAGGGACTGTGAACATGAGCAGAGTCTGTATGAAAGCTCGCAGACTCTGTGTGGTTTGGAGGTAACAGACAGTGAGCGCTGTTATCAGGCCACAGAGCCATGAGGTCCAGGATAATTCAAAACTAATAGCTAATATAATTAGCTAAGATAACAGATCACTTTTGCTTTCATACAGGTGAAAGTGAGCCGCTTTCAACAGAAAATACTGAACAGAGGTCACCAAAAAAGGAATAATAGACTTTTATTGCTTGGACGTATGTCTTATAGACAAGTTCTTATATTGCAAAAAGTATTTCATAGAATTAACCATTAAAACGTTTAAAGAATCCCATTCAAATAACCATGATGAGTAACTTGAAGCAACGCACTGGACCTCTGCACTGGACTGATAATAGTAATGTTTTTATTCAAAAATTCAAACATTCAATAGATACAATAGATACAATTTCTCCTAAGAATGCCATTATGGGTGTAAATCTCTGACCTAATGATGATTCAGTTTTATTGCACTCTTTTAGGAAATGACTCCATCCGTCCTTAAAACAGTTCAATCTGAGTAGATCATTTCACTATAATTAAATTTTTTTTTAAAAACTGCAAACCAAAATGTGATTGGAATATTTTACGTTTTAGATTTTCCTAGGTTTGTGATTGGAATTATTGATTGATAAATCAACCCTGAATCACCTGAATCAGTGTTACACTCCTTCACACCACACCTGTCAGGCACCCAGGTGCCATACACCACTAGAGCTCATCGGCTGAAAGTGGGAATGAAACCCAGGCTCAAATTAGAGCTGTTTCTGTCTGTGGTGTGTCAGACTCGCCTCGCTCCGTGCCTCAGGTAAGAGCAGCCTCGCGCTGACAGACAGCCAGCAAAATCCGAGCAGATCCAGTGACGAGAGAAAAACAGAAGGGGGGCTGGCAAAAGACAAAAGTGTGAGAAGGGAAGAGACGCAGAAGATACGGAAGATAGAAGGGAGTGTGGGACGCTCTAATTAAACGACACACTTCAGTCATGCACTTCCCCCATTGTGTTCACACGTTGCTTCATAGTGAAATGAATGGTCAGCGTAACACGCTGCTCCTCACATATGCACACATGCATCCCACGCAATCAATAAAGCTAAAAAATAAACAAAACCCAAACTAGCTGCAGAATCGTTTTGCTGGCTCAGTGCTGCAGAACAGAACGGAGCTGTGAGGAAGCGCGATCAATACAACAAAACGGCACAGATCACCTCGGGTTATTGCTCATCTTTTTCTCGTTTAGGCTGCTGAGCAGCTGCCAGTCCGAAGATGAACACACCGGTTTAATAAATGTATACTGCTCTGTGAGCAGGATGACTGATGGTGTCTGTAACACACCTGGCTGTAATGAAAATAAACGCCCATCCCCTGGACCCCAAGGGGCCAATAGCACTCCATTCATGTAGTGAGTCAATAATAACACTGACCTCTTCATCTATCATTCGTTTAAAGGGACTATTCTGCGTTTTTTTTTTTTTTTCAACCTAAGTGGTGTGCTGCATCTTCAGCGTATGGTCAATTAGCACGGACGGTAATTTCAACAAAATTGAAAAAGAACAAAAAAACTTCTCAAAAGACATTTATAATAAAAGCGAACGGGCAGATGCTTCAGCATAAATGTGTTTCAACTGATAGAAAAAAACTGCTACAGGGACAGATATTAGTAAAAAAAAAGGCTGGGGCATTCCTTTAAAGTCTCTGTGTTTCTTACCTTTCTCCTAAGAAATGCATGAAAACAGATAACAGACTCTTCATCAGTCCTCCCTCCCTAAACTTCTTTCACAGCTTCTAAAATCAACGGAGCAATTTTCGTCTCATCGTTTTATTTTTTTTCCTCTCTTTCTTTACAGAGACTCTCTCTAATGTCTTGATGGACAATTTCTCACTCTCTCTCTCGCTTCTTCCACTCCTCCTCCACCTGTTCTCTGTCTTGATAACTCTTTCTTGTCTCTGCCGAGTACCTTAAATTAGGCCCAGGAGAACAGGCGGCTCTGCGCTGCTGACCGAGACATATAAAATGAGATACAGTCAAGAAGAACTGATGGAGATTAGATGGCTGGTGGCTGACAGAAAGACAGACAGAAAAAATATGGTGCTTAGAAACAGATGGAGATGAGGGTAATAGTGATATGTAATTAACAGTTGTGGAGAAAATAGAGTTGGAAGATGGAGAGAGGAGGTATGAGGAGGTGTGAAGCTTTTTTTTCTGCAGGTGTCTGTTCTGCCTTTAAAATTGCTGCATTAAAATGAGAGCTGTAGAAGTGTCAGCTTTTTACACTCTCCATCTCTGCTTCCACTACAGACCCTAGAGGGGCTTTCTGACAGGCCCAGCTCCTCACCGTGCCCTGTACCCTCATTTAGGTAGGACATATACTGTTGTGTATGTCCGACTGCGACAGACAATAATTTTGATTTGTTTCCCTGTATCGGGGCGGTTTGTTCCTCAGGGCGATTGAGCGACGCAACACAAACGGGGGAAAGCGAGTGAATTTTCCCATTTTTCCATCCCATTCATCACACTAGTGTTACACTAGCTATGACTGTTATACACTGCTTTTCTGTCTCTGAATATCAGGGTCCCATCAGCGTCACGTGGTCCGGGGAGTACCAGTGCAAAATATTTCTGCCTTATGGGGTGGTATGGAGCCCACATCGATCTGATAGACTTTCATGTCTGACATTTCAAGGCAATTTTTTCCAAACTGCAAACACTGCAATGTTATCTTCAGGGGGTCTGGGTGAGCTTGCACTAACTGATGTCCAGTCGAAAGAGCAGTTCCAAGTCCACAGACTCAGATTCACCAGTACAAATACACCCAGTTCAGTGCAAAACACTTTGTGAAGTATCGTTTATCCTGCATACTGAGCATTTCTCTTTCTCTTTTGTTTTAATGTTCCGTTTTTTTATTCTCTTACCCATTTCTCTAACTCTGGTTTTTGTCTTGCCCTGATTGCTTTGTTTGCTCGTTGCTGTACTGGAATTTGACGACTGTTGCTTGGACTTTATGATTCACTCTTGGCATATGATGGTTCAAATCACTGCCTGTTCCTGTTTACCATGATACAGCTTTTCTGTTTTTGTAACAAAATCGTGTTTTCTCCGTGTTTGGGTCGATTTCATTCGCGACACATGCTTTCTTCATCAGTGCCTGGCAGGCCTATAAGCTCACAACGTGAGTTGCATAGAACCCTGCATATTACACAAGGATCCCCCAATCCCCCTGCCCCCATCACCCCCTTGCCACAGAAATCCCCCCCCCCCCCCCGAAGCCAAAGCAGGTGTCAAGGCTTAGGATGCTCACAAAAACAGAAAAAAAACACAGTGAGAGAGAATTATGGAATCAGCAGTCTGGTGAACCTCTCCTTTTCAGATGTGAACAGCAAATAACAGTCAGGTTAGATTGATGTGCTGGTGTGCAGTGCATCTATTGGTCTGTCTGTGTCTTCATGGTCAGCTAGCTGACCAATTTGCATAGAGGAACGTGACAAAGCCTAGTTAGCTATCTGTAAAAACCCCATTATTTTCATTCTTAAAATTAGTTTATTGATCAGGCTTCATCGGGTCTTCCCACACCAAGGAAATTTCTGCAGATGAAAAAAGCAGATGTGATTTTTAAAGGGAACATATTATGCAAAACTCACTTTTTGCATCCTTTTGTATTTCCATTTGGGTCTCTATTGCTACTATAAACATTCCAAGCTAAAAAAAAACCCATCAGTCCATTTTCTGGGAGTCAATTGAAAAATGTCAGGAATCATATGTTTCTAAAAGCCGTTTGGACAGCTCCCTTATCCTGACATCAGGATTAGGAAATTTGCATAGAACTACCTCTCACCTGTCGAGCCCCCACCCACTAGATTAGTTGAAGATCCACCATTTTTGTCTGCTGGTTTTATGAGAACAGATAAGACGCAGAGCGGTGTGGCTACAGGCAAAGGCAAGTCACTTATGAAGTGTTGCTCTGGGTCAGACTCGGGTCAAACATACAGGGCTGGATAGCGCCTCTGTTTCACGCGTGTTGAATCCGCAGCTAGCATGGGATGGGTGGGGCGTGGCCAGCAATAACTTATTTGCATGAAAGGGACAGAGCCCTTAAATGACTCATTTTGAAAGGGACTGAAACGGTCAAGAATAAAGCTGGTGATCTTTATGTGTGAGTGATTTGTGCAAAGAACTTCATGAACATGTTTAGTACAGCCCATAGACCTATTATAGCTTGTTTAAAAAGAGGTATACTATGTCCCCTTTAATACACTAAAGCTCTTTCCTTAATTAAACACTCACACAAAGAAGACAAAGAGGAGGTGACAAAGTTAGCAATTTTTCAGATGAAAAAGATACTGCTGAAGAAGGCAGCTGTTAAAAAATGTTAATCACTGACTCACAGCCGAAGCTCAGGAGGTCTGTGTGTGCATGCATGTTTGTGTGTGTGTGTGTGTGTGTGTGTGTGTGTGGAGAGAGAGGTTGGTTGGTCTTCCTGACCTTGGAACATAAAAGAAACCGTGAGCAATCACGAGCTCTGGTGTGAAAGAAATGTTAATGTGCAAGCATCAATTTTAATAAATCCAAATTATTGATGAATACACTCACCAACCACTTAATTAGGTACCAGTTCAAAGCGTTCATCAGAATGGGGAGGAAAGGTGATTAAAGTGACTCTGAACATGGCATTGTTGTTGGTGCCAGATGGGAAGGTCTGAGTACTTCAGAAACTGATGATTGGGATTTTCACGCACAACCATCTCTTGGGTTTACAGAGAATTTTCCGAAAAGGGAAAATATTAAGTGAAGGCAGTTGTCTGGGTGAAAATGCCTTGTAAACAAACATTACAACCAATTTATCCAAAGCATCTGTGAACACACAACATGTAGAACCTTAAATGGGCTGCAGAAGTAGAAGACCACACCAGGTCCCATTGCCATCAGATAAGAACAGGAAACTGAGGTTACAATTTGCATAGGCTCATCAAAATTGGACAATAGAAGATTGGAAAAACGTTGCCAGGTCAAATGAGTCTTGATTTCTGCTACGACGTTTGGTTGACGGGGTCGGAATTTGGCATAAACGACATAAAAGCATGGATCCATCCATCCTACCTGGATCAATGGTTCAGGCTGGTGGTGTTGAGATGGTGTGGGGTATATTTTGGCACACTCTGAGCCCCTCAGTTCTAACAGCCTACCTGAGTATTGTTGCTGACCATCTGTTTATGACCACAGTGTACCCATCTTCTCATGGCTACTTCCAAAAAGCTCAAATCATTTCAAACTAGCTTCTTGATCATGACAATGAATTCAGTGTACTCAGATTACCTCCACACTCACCAGCTCTCAATTCAGTAGAGCACCTTTGGCACGTGCTGGAATGAGAGATTCACATCGTAGACGTGTAGCCGACAAATCTGCAGCAAAAGTGCAATGGTATCATGTGACTACGGACCAAAATCTCTAAGGAACATCTCTTGTTGAATCTTTGCCGTTTAGAATTTAAGGCAGTTCTGAAGGTAAAAGTGGGTCCAACCCGGTATTAGCAAAATGTACCTAATGAAATGGCTGGTGAGTGTAAATTTCTTCTTTATGAGAAACCATGGGTAGACTTTAAGGACATATTCTGTATATCTAGGACAGTTTCTGCTTGTGTCAGAAAGGGGCAACAAACCTAAAGGCCATTTCACAGTGAGGGTAAGATTTACAGGCTTTACTTCAAAGCTCTTGGTTGCTCATAGTCTATTCGCACTGCTGCAGCCGATGTGAGTCAGTGGATTCTTGCATTGTTTAGTCTTCTCAGCAGCTTCTTATCATGGGGTAAGAGAAGAATGATAACTTTATTGCTGTTCTTCTTCCCTTGCATTTTCTTTGTGCCCTCTCATTGTTCAAGAAGCGTGAGTCTTAATGTGGAGGTTTCAGCGCTCAGTGTGAAAAGACCAAAAAATGACTAGACGTTAAATTATAATTAAGCAAGAAAAAGCGTGTTTCTGGTGGCATTTTTTCAGCGTCAACACTGTGAGTCACTCACACAGGCAGGAAACTCAGTAATGTGTGTGCAAATAACATAAAATCAGGGCTGTAGTTTTAAACACGACCCTCATGCATACAAAAAGTAAAAAGGTAAATTCTATTTATCAATTCCATAGCCATTACTGATAAGTAATAATTCATTGTAAGTCATAATTATTAATAAAGTTTCTCCCAATTTATCAGTTTTTCAAAACTGTTTATCATTCAAACTCTATTACCAAAATGTATTAGCAAATAATACATAGTGCAGCCCTATATAGTGGTCTCAAAAAGCCAAATAATAATAAAATAAAGGTAAAGCTAGCAGCTCTGAAACTGAGAACAAACTGCTTCACATGAACCTCAGAGAAAAAATATTCCCCTTTCCATTAAGTGAGTGGTGAATGGTGTCCCACCGTGCCCTGCTGTGAATATGGCCCTGATAAAACCCAATGCATGTATTCCCATCACCCCGCTGCTCTGTTCTCTTCTTTGTAATGAAGCTCAATGGTCTCCTAAAACCTCCCTGAATCTGACCTCAGAACAGCTGATCACCTGCAATGCAGCAGTCAGAAGCACTGCAGTAATCTCACTGCTCTGGGATCTGTTACATCTCTTTATTTTACCTTCAACTGTGCTGTCAGACATTAAAACAACTGGAAGGAATCTGAAAAATCTGGTGGCAAAACATGATCCTAAAATTCAGAAGTGATAGTATGAAGAAGGGAGATTTAGATAAGATAAGGATTTTCATGGATTTATAAAAATAATACAATATAAACAGAGAAAGCACCATATGTAGCATGTATGTACAGTACTGTGCAAAGGGTTTGGGCTACTTCTCATTTCATCCTTTTTACCTTCCAAAGAGCCAGAGGTACTTTTATTTTAGTGTTGAGGAACAGTTCTCCAGACTTCCTGAAGGACTTTCAAAGACTCTCGTTTTCAGTCCAGTACCAGACCAAGTATTATCTATTTGTTAATTCACACAGTGGTCTACATATGGATCATTTAAGTGTAACAAAGAACCAGTGAAGAAACAGGAGCGGATGATTCCAGATGATCAGGCAGTGATCAGTATACTGGTGGTGCTGAATGCTGAGTGGTTGGAGCTCCTTTATCTAGGCTCCTTTTATCTTCAGGCACTTTGCAGCCTGTCAGAATAAAACATTTGTTCCAATTTCTTTCAATGAATCTACTCAATATGCCAAAGATAAGTCAGTTTGACAGTTTGAAGTTATTTAAAAGAACAAAAATTACAGTTGGACAGTTGCATAACTAGAAACTTCCAAAAGGCAGATGACCTAACATTATCTCTTTAAAATGCACGCTGAAGTAAGATATCATCACACCAGCCTATACTTCTCCAGAAAGCACTGAAACGGACTGAACATTCCCTCTAACTCTTAATACTCTCTTTAACTCCAATCTCTTTCATTAAAAATGAGAGTTTTATACACAAAGTAACAGAGCTGTCCATCATTCAGGGTGAGGTTTCGCCACAATATCCAGCAAATTTCTCACAGGCAGGTCTCAGCAATCAGACTGTAGCTGCGCTTTTAGGCCAAAGGCCCTCATCAAAGTTAATAGCAGCTCTTATGCTACATTTAGATGAAAGGGGCCTGATCCTGACTGATAAAAGGGGTTCTGTTCTTCTAAGGCCAGTCTTATCTAGAGTCTTAGAGCTCGGACTGAAACGAGAAAGTTAAGAAAAAAAGTCAATACTGGCAAAAACAATACTGGCAAAAAGTCGACTTTTCACAATCCCCCCTATCCCAAATGTAGCACAGCAGCCAAGACATGTTTGTGTTTGTTTTCCTCTTTAGTTTTGCTGGACATACAAGGCTAATTCAGTTGCCAACTAATGAAGGAGACTACTTCACCACATAATGAGGCAAGCGCAATGACTACAGAGATTCGTTTTATTTATACCACTGTTTCTCAGAGATTTTAGTGCCATATCAGTCATTTTCACAGACTGCATATTGTGGAATCACTAAAATCTCTTAGAAGATTTCATTTGTAATCATCTATACAATTTATAATCTTCTACAAGATGATGGTAGAAATAACCCCAAGTTATATGAATTCTGCTCCAGTGTAATGTATTGATATTGATCAGTGAAATGCTGCCTATTCTGTGAGAAAGAAGTGGTCTTAAGTATGGAGCAGAAGATCCTCAGGCCCTTTTGTACTGTAAGTAATGCAGTAATATTCTAATTTCATGATTGTGTTAATCTTCTAGAGAGGTTTGCTCCCGGGGTGTGGGGTGGGGGATTGGTTTCTTCCTCCGGCTCCATTGTGATTGGCTGCTCCACCAGAATACGCATAGCAATGATTTGTTGTTGCACACACTGATGTTCAGAGCAGCATCGGGGAAGCGGAGAAAAAAAGTTAGTATGATAAAAGGCCTGTGTGGCACGCCGTATCATTTGCATTCGAGTTGGCAGCTCTGCTCCGTGGTGTTTAAGCAGAAGGAGCTGGGTGAGCTCTCACATTGGTTAGGCCTTCAGGCTCCAGATTAAAGTCTTACTGTGTCAGATTAACCACCAGCATAATTAAGAAGTGGAATCAATCAATCACACTCTGATTTACAGTGAGTGGGACCAAGTTTAGGAGGGAACGCAGCACTCCATGCCTTCTAGAAGATGCCGATACGTCACAAACTGATAAACAGCACCTCTGTGCCAGGATATATGTTCATAATATATGTACAGTACTGTGCAAATGTCTCATGCAAATAATGTTGAAAAACTGTTTAGATGAGCAGAGAGTGTTTTTTTTTCACATTAATATTACTAAATATACTAAAACTGAAAAGAATAAATACAAACATTTTACAGTGAACTGTGGTTGTATGTTCAGTATATCAGTGTGTTCTTGTGGAGTCCAGTATTACTTGTGATTTCCATCAGAAACCTGGTTTGAGTCAATCAGTCCTTCATTAAATTAAATCAGGAGCTGCTGATGGAGTTTCACTAATCCAAACAACGGCTGGAGGAACCGAGGAGGAATCTGGAACCGAACCTGTGTTCTCCTCACCAGCTCACACAATATCTTAAACGGCCAGAAAATCTCATTGTGATGCAAACAGAAAGCTGTTTGCAGACGTACTGTACAGGTGCATTATTTCTGTTTTTGATTGTTTTGATATTTATGGCCAAAACTGATGTGCGACAGTGATGTCCTACCTAAACACTTTAAAAGACAGAACACAACTTTATGTGATAGTGTTGTTTGTATATTCCCCAGCTAATGGCAACGCTAATGATGAAGTCCATTTATAACAGCAAGGCAAATGGTTACGGTAAATGAAATAATGGCTAAATGAAGGGTTTGGATTCTACTCTTTTTTTGAGTGAAGGCAGTGAGCAAATCCAGCAAACATTCCCATTTCAGCCAATTACACTGAGATTTCTTTTCCAATGCTAATCAACATCACAGACATTCTGTGGTAAAATGATATCACCCCACATCCACTGAATACTAATCACCATCCAAATAGTACTTAATGCATGCAGTTTACACTTGTATCTCCAAAATCAAAGAAGAAAACTTTTTGACACTAAACATGTTTTGGCTGATCAGCTATATTTGAGGCGAAATTTGCAGAAATTGTATTTATTTATTTATTTTTTTACTGAACTACAGCTTCAATCGCAGATATTTTGTTTTCCTCACACACTATGACTGCAAATAAAAGGTGAGATAGAGGTCAAGAATGAAAATGAAATCTGAGACACAGGCAAAACTAAAACATGTGTTTGGTTATGAGTGCGAAATCGTCAGACTGACTTAACAAGAGAGAGCGAGCGAGAAAAAGAGAATAAGTGAGAGAGAGAGTGAAAGCGACAGAGGGAGACAGAGTGAGAAAGAGTGAATGAAAGTGAGAGCAGATGGAGAGAGATGACATAAGGTCATAGCGGTCACTTAAGCATGCAGAGATACACATCAGGTGTCTGTGTAAGGAAAAAGAGGCCGTGTGTGTAAAGTCCCAGCGCATCTACAAGCCACTGCAGACTGAGCTCCACCAAACACCCCACACACCAAATCAGAATCTTTACTGTGTATAATA
>JBBJLS010005010.1:0-16356 GCA_037577275.1 Bryconaethiops microstoma
TTCATCACAAAAACTGTACGTGCGGGAAAAACTAAACACAGATTTGAAATCAGCATGAAAAACACTACAAAACCCACCTAAACTTATCTCTGATGATTTTGACCTGTTGACCTGTGTTATTATAACTGGCATTTGTGTGAGCAGTAGTAGCTTTGGTTAGAGAACGGGGACCACATGCATCTGAGCCATGGTGAGCCTAGTCTGGAGGACAGATGGGTAAGAGACCCTAATGATGGTGCAAAAAAAAGAATAAGAAAAAATGACTAGGTATTATAAAAAGGTGTATAATTGAGTGCTCTCAACTATTGGTACTAATATTTTTTTTTAAGAATTCATAGCCATTTTGATTTGTTGATTAGTTCCAAATCACTTAATTGCTCCTGCATGCATGGTGTTTGAACTGGTGGTTATCAGCTTGATCTCACGTTGAAATTATGGAGGTATCCCATCTTTCTAAAATTTCTAATTTTTTTCTTTTTCCAAAATATTTCTGTGATATTACAATTATCACAGTTTATTTAGTACATTGCAAATAAGATAAGACAAACCTTTATTAGTCCCACAAGTGGGTAATTTGCATTGTTATGGCAGAAAGTGGACAGTACAAAGGTAAGAGTTGCAAATAATAATGTTCTAGCATTAGATCAGTTCATTTTAGAGTTTCCCCTGCACCCAACACACCTGATGCAACTAATAAACTTATTAATAATCTCTTTATTCGCCCACTTCGAGCAGTGCGAACACTACAACAGTACCAGAACTGAGAACCACTGTGCTATGTACTAGATGAAGTAGGAGACATACATAAAGATATGTGCAACCATTCCACCATAAAGACTCTCTCCAAAGTCTTCTGTCCTTGCTTATGGACTCTTCTCTATGACTCACAGGTTTTGGGTGCAGGTCAAGAGACACTGCAAAAACTTGATGCTTTGTTTAGTCAACCATTTTTGCATGGATTAGCAGTTTCATTTTCTTGGTGAAATATTCAGCATTGGCCCAGTCCTAGCCTCCTGGAAGAGGCAGAAAGATTTTGATGTGAAATTTCCTTATATTTGATTAAGTCAATGATGCTGTGTATCCTGACAAGATTGTTTGAGTCTTTGGAAGATAAGAAGAGAAGGATCAAGCTGGTAAAGCTTTATCAAATGATGCCAGTTGTTCTGGAGAGCACTGATGGTCATTTAAGGAGAATTTAACAACAGTAAACAAATCTTGTCCACATTTCAGGTTCCACAGGGTACTAGATCGGGGCAACGGGAACTCCTGCGCCCGCACAGACGTTCTGTTTGTCCCACTCGATGGCTCCAAGCTTTGGAAGAAAAGGAATGAGGTCATAGAGCGTGCACGCAGAGAGGTGGAGCAGAGAGCCCGAGACCTAAGGGAGAAAGAGAGGGAGCGAGAGAGGGAGAGGGAAAGAGAGAGAGAGAGGGACCTGGAGAGACACTTGCAGGTGAGTAACAGAATGCGGCCGGCACCGTTTAAAGGTAGACATACAGCTCCGTATTGCATTTTTTAATTCATCAAAAGATTTTATCATAAGACAAATATTAATGCATTACAACATTACAAGAACATATATCCATTGCTAGTTGTGGGGGCTCGTGTATTTACCATACTTTCGATCTCTGTTAACTGTTATGGCATAGCACTGTTCTGAACGACACAATTTGTTAATAAGCTGCATAACAGTAACAGGCAGAAATCTGTTTTCATATGAGGTAGCTGAGAGGTCTACTTCAGACGTCCATGTGCGGACACTAGACAATCACATAGTCAATACAAATATTGAGTCTCTGTCTGTTTTACTCATACTGTCTCTGCATGGCATGAAGGATGCTAAATGTCTTTCTTTCATTTTGTGTTAAGAAGATATTAGTGTGTTTTTCTTAGCCTACATGAACAGCCTGACATCTCAGAGGATGCATAAAATCTGATTGTCATGTAAATGTTCGAGGATTTACGATCGTACAATGTTATAAAGGTTGTCGGTTCTAATATGACGCTTAAAAGCTGGGTTTTAATATACAAAGTGTCACTGTGTATATTACACTATGCTCTCATTGTAATGAAACAGATTTAGCCAGTGTTCTTTAAGTAATGAAAATATCAACGCTCAGAAATGTATATTGTGGTATAATATGACATAATTTGTTAAAACAATGATAAAAAAATAATAATAATTTTTTAATTATCAGAAACCACAACACACTTTTCTAAACCAATTTTTATGCTGATTTCAGATCTGCTTTCACATCAACTTTTTGAACCGCAGGCACCAATCAAGTAACTGTTTCAATATTTTTCAGTGCGAAGTCAGATAGACTCGCACTGTGGCATAGATATAATGATCAGTGTCAGTCAACTACCACTGTTTCTCAGTAAATGATTATTGTATGCTAATTATAACACTGTCATGCAATATATAACTAGCTTCATCACAAAAACTGTACATGCGGGAAAAACTAAACACAGATTTGAAATCAGCATGAAAAACACTACAAAATCCACACAAACTTATCTCTGATGATTTTGACCTGTTGACCTGTGTAATTATAGCTTCAGTAATATCTGCAACACATCTAATCCAGCAATATCAAACAGGCAGCATACAAGCAATAGACCACACCAGCATTAATACTGAAACGCAGTCTCACACGGAGACATTCAGTAAAAGTGGTTTCTTCTGTCCTGAAACCATCCTGAAAAGCAAGGGACTTTGTTTTTACCTTCCACTTTGGCGTACTCGGAGAGCCGCTGGTAATTGACCAAAGCCGCTTGCTCCAGGCACTTTCGGATCACGGCCTTCACCTCCTCCTGAGGGACCGGGGTTACAATGTCCTTCATCAGCACCTGGTAAAGCACAAGCAAAGATTTGGAACTACACATTTCAACTGTAGAAATAATGTAATTTCTATCGTGCAAATGGAAAGCATCTAATAAATCTAACATACAGCCACAGAAAAAATAAGAGACCGCATCATTTTTTTCTGGTTATTGCTTTTGTAATTTGTGGGAGTGCATCTGTGTAAAATGTGTATATCACTATTGTTTTATACACTATTGACCACACTTGATTCAAAATTCCAAACAAAGAAATGTTTGGAAAAAATTTAAAAATAATACACATAAATAATTTATTATACCTTGGAAATGTAAAACTACACAACACTTTTACATAAGTGCAACAGTTAAAACAGTGATGTTAAGAGCAGAGTGTGTGCATGTGTGACTCTGTGTCATCCCATCAGAAAGTGAATCAGGAGTGAAGCTGCTGGAATACAGCACATAGTAAAGCTGCTCTACAAACACTACGGCACTCACAACACATATGGAGGCGTTTCTTATTTTTTACACAGCTCACACTAATTGTTCTGAAAAGAATAGCAAGCTGTGCATTGTACGCACACACACAATAATGCAAATTATATAAACAGTGAACAAAAATTAAGGGAAAAGTGGTCTCTTATTTTTTTTCCATGGCTGCATCCCATTGTTAATTAAAGTCCACTCTGCAGATTTATTGTACACAGTTATTTTGCATGTTGCAGTGGCAGAAAGTTCTTCTCTTCAATACAGGTAAATACATTACATTTGATACATTTTGATGTGTTTTTTTCAGGAAATGTGGAAAAAGTGGAAAATCACACACCCTCTCCAGAAGAGAAAGAGTGGCCTTCAGAGCTCCCTCTGGTCGTCCAAATGGAAAACAGTACCTGAAAGATGGGGAAAAACAAAAACATTTATTTTGACCCCTTCTATTATAGTTTCCATGTTATGTTATACTGAAGGGAATTACACTCATTTCACTTAACTGAAGTACACAACTGGCATAAACCTACATTTATGAAGGACTATTCCAACACGCATCAGCGCTCATAAAGACTGCTTCAGTCACTTCCGCTCCAAAATGTATTAAGACACTTGTTTGTCCAAATAAACCTTTATAAATGTTATAGCATTTGTCATGAAAATGTTATGTAGGTATATTGTATGTCCTACAGTGACAACATATTTGACAAGATAAGCTGCACTAATCACTAAATATTTCATGTATGGACTAATAGATAAATAGATATGAAAATTATTTAAAATAAAATCTCATCACATTATCATTACATTACAATTAAGACAGTGTTTGTTTTTCCAGTACACTTCAGAAGCAACAAAATTTCAGCCTTTTCACATACAAAAATATAGATGGTGACTCGGCAATGCCATTACTTCTAAAAAGTAATGGCATTGCCGAGTCATTTATTTGTGTACCTGAAATGTGTGATCTGGTTCTCCAGCAGCACTCGTAGTCTCTCTTTAATCTCCTCGAAGCGTTCGCGCTCCTCCACTGTGACAGTGCCAATTCCATCAGGCCTGCAGCAGCGTGTTCACATATGCACACACAAACACACACACACGCACACACGCACACACAAACACCCACAAACATGCAAATACACACATTACAGTTAGTACTGCGGTCACTGATGCTCATACAGGGTCACGTGTAGGGTCACATGAAGCCAACAAACTCATACAGCCTACTTCAAGGAGTATTCAACTGCATTTGCAGGGGTGTAGTTGTGTGTTTGTGTGTCTGTTAGGGGAAGGGTTCATCAAGATAGTTATTACACATTTAATTTTTTAAGGATGTGAGGGTGGATGTTTTCACCCTCCTCCCCTTGCTGAACACTTTTTGTTGTGGTTCATTCATACTTCCTTTTCCTCTGCCTTCCAGATGGGATTATACAGACACAGGCACACACACTCACATACACACACACACATATATACATACACACATATACATACACACACATATATACACACATACATACACATATATATACATACATACATATATACATATATACATATACACACATACATACGCGCGCGCGCGCGCACACACACACACACACACACACACACACACACACACACACACACACACACACACACATCATTCTCACACACAGCAGGGCAACTGAAGAAGATGCTACAAGAACCCAGAACTACCATTCTACTGCCTCTGCATCTTTTCAGCATTGGCTCTGGGAAAGCTCACCTGAGACCTTCACGGCACCACCACGCTGTTTAGGCTTCAGAGAGATTAAATGACAACCAATCAGAACTCTCCTTGTCTCTAACAGTTTTCTGTATTATGTGCTTTCACCATATGCCTTTATGGAAGGAAGGAATGTAAACTGTAATGTTTTTGTCATTGTTGTTGTTGTTGTTGCTCATGCCCTGTAGTTTGCCTGCCTTTCATATTCTTGTGATTTCCTCCCTTAACACACCTTCTTCAACCAGTTAATAATCTTATTAGTTATATCAGGTGTTGGAACAGAAAAAACATATGCAGGACAGAATGGCAGTGGTACACTTGGACCAGTGTTTGGGAAGCACTGTAATGGTAAATTTCAATCTAGTAATCTCTCTAATATTTAACCATTTAATACCGGTGCAAAAAGAATCTACTACTATTCTGTAATCTACCCTTCCCCATGCCGCTGTTGCTACCAGTTGCTAAACATCACAGATATCTCAATTACTTACTACTAAGAGCCTCAAGTTCAGAAAAGCTTGAATGTTTTGCGATTCAGTGATTATGTCTCGCTCTGAAAGCCTCACTGGTGTCTGGAGAGGTTGTTATTAGCGTTTAGTTTGATAAACAGTTGTTTGTTTTCTCCCTACTTTATTTTTCTCATTATATTATCCTGTCACAGTGAAGTCACACACTTTGGCAATGAGGTCCACGAGGTCCACTCATGAGAAAATAGGAAATAAACAGCAAATTGCGTGAGAGTGTGGTGTAGTGCAGCCAGAAAGGTTTATATTTCATTTGTTGGGCCATTAATATTTTCTGTTATATGTATAACATGTTCTGTGTAAAAAAATATAGAGCTTAAACAGGTAAAGGTTTTGTTGTAAGCTTTCAGAAATGCACAGCATGAGAACAGCACATTATTGAACGCTTGGAATGTGCATTGAAAACGCTGTTTGATAAATAAGTCCACTTCAAAGGGATTTAAAATATAGACATTTTAAATGGACATTTCGGGCACCTGATTATTTTCATACAACATGTTTTCTTATTGCTTTATGTTTTATTTATCTGTAATAATGATAATGATCTTCATGATTTGTTGGTCTCAGGTCAGGTGCAGACTCAAAACTTGGAGTAGTTCAGGTCAGATCAGTTTCAGACAGAATTATGCTGCATTTGGATGGAAAATGTGTGTCAGGTAATATTCTCTGGCTTTTCTCAGTATGCCTAAGTATCTAATTCAGATGATCGTTCTGTTCCAGCCTGCCAAGCAAGAGTGTTATGAGTGGATCCATCTGAGCTGAGACATGTGTATCTCTCTCTGTCTCACACACAATCCCACCCGTCAGGTGTTTTGAAGCCAATGAGTAACCCAGCAATCTCAGCAACCCCCTAAAACACCTCCAGTATGCGCACACACACACGCGCGCACACACACACACACACACACACACACACACACACACACACACACACACACACACAAACTCACACGAAGACAGCGGTGGACCCCCTGTCTAGTGTGACAGCCATGTCCCCCCCACAACCTCCCTAACCCTACACACACCATCCACTCTCTGGGAGTGATGAAGAGTGTGTCACGTCTCCTGCTCATCAGAGCATTGTCACGGCTGCCCGCGCCTGCTCTGTCACACACACTCTGCTCACATCACCCTGTCGCAAACCATGAAGAGCCAGCCTCTCTCAGTGTGTGTGCTTGTGTGTGTGTTAAAACGTGTGCAGGTGACAAACAGTTGTGGGTGTATTTCCAATATGTATGTGTGTGTGGGTGTATGTCTATGCTTGTTAAAAAAACATGCTGGTGTGTGTACTGATGTTTTTAATGTCTGTGTACGCGTGTCTGTTTGAGTCTGTAAATTTATGCGTGTGTGTGTGTGCATGACTGACGTACAAAAGAAAAAAAAAATCTTTAACCAAGATCGTGAAGAAATAATTAATTAATAAGTTAATTAATACATGTCACACTAATTAACCTTTTTCTTCCTTCAAACACATTCTGCCTGTGAACAGGCTGTGCTACCATTATCATAACCCTACATGCCATCATGCATATTCATAACAGCATGCAAATGAGACCCCATTTAACACTGGGTGTTATTAAATATGGTAATGCAGATATGATAATGAGGCCGTAGTATCATATCCTACATCGAAGATCCACGCCATAAAACCATCTGTAGTTACACCAGGAGTGTGTGTGTGTGAGTGTGTGTGTGTTTTTAATGATAGCACTGGCCTTCCTCGGGCACTGGGGTTAAAAGTCACGACAGAAACATACAGGGAGAGCATATGAACCTGCTGTTAAAAAGGTTATTGGGCCCAGAACAGTGATGGGGGGCAGAAGGCAAGTAGGTGAGGAAAGAGAGAATGGAGGGAGTGGGATGGGGGGTGAGAAAAGGAGGGAGCAAGAAATGGGGAGAAAGGAAAAATAGAGGGAGGGAGAACAAGATGAGGGGGTGGCAGGGGGGTTGGAGAGCAGAGGGAGGACACTAACACCGCTGTGCCTCGAGGTCAGGACTGACAGCATGACAGATTGTCAGAGGGGCACCCTCTCTCTTTCTCTCTCTCTCTCTCTCTCTCTCTCTCTCTCTCTCTCTCTCTCTTTCTCTCTCTCTCTTTCTCTCTCTCTGTAGGCGTTGTATCCTGGGCAGGATGAGGGCTGGCAGGTTTTCGGTTCTGTGTCGGATGCGGAGGGGAAGTGTGTGTGTACTCTACTTGCCCCCCCACAGAACCTCTGCAGGAAAGACCCACGACACACACGCCTACGCCAGCTCACGGAGCACGTAAGTGACTCACACACACACATACTCGCGCAGAAATGTTGCATAACATACGCGATCAAGAACAATTATTAAGTAACATTTTTGCAGCATAATTACTCGAAATTCCTGGATAACAAATGTTCTCACGCACACATTTACAAACACATATGACTGTTATAGAACTAAAGTGTCCAACATTCAATCTTGTATCCATAAATCAAACTTGAAATTCTGAAATGAATCAAATAAGTTGAAAATCCAGAGCAAATTTCGGTCAGAACCGACTGTAGTCCCACAAAATTCAGTCTGAACCGACTGTAACACACTTCAGTGTCTTTTTCTAATAAAGTGGACGGTGTGTGCAGATTGCTGGTGTGTGTTCAACAGGTCCAGAATGTGTCTCAGTATTTAGAGGTGCTGGATTTGCGGACGTCGCGTGACCTGCAGTACATGAGAGAGTCGGAGCAGAAAGTGAACGCAGTGGAGCGAAGAGTTAAAACTGCTCACACTAACCCTCACAGCCTCACAGCCAAGGGTCTGCAGGTACACACACACACACACACACACACACACACACAGATACACACATACATACACACACACACAGATACACACACACACACATACATATACATAAACACACACACACATACAGTAATGTGCAAAAGTCTTAGGCACCTGTGCAGATTGTTTGAAGTCATTTATATCAGCAGTGAGTTTCTTTCTGCCAGCAAAAACACAGCGGAATATTAGAAAAAACTCAAACAAACAAGAAAGCAGTCAAAAGTATCAAGAGTTCTTTTTTCTAAAATGTAGTCGATATTTTGTGAGCTGGTTAGAAGAACACAGGTTTGGATCCAGATTTCTGCTCAGTGCCTCCAGTCACTGGGTGAATTAATAAAATTCCATAAGCAACACATCTAATCTAATGTAATGAAGTAAATAGAGCCAAACCAGGTATTTGATGGAGCTGCAAGTAAAACTGGGCTTCCATGAGGAAAGAGGTCTAGAAATAGTTACGTGAACACTTTGTCATACACAAAACCACCATTTACTGTGTTAATGTTGTTTGTATTTGTTGTAACGTTTGTGTTTTAACACTAACTTAACACCACTGTCCAGTAGTAAACAGCTTTTAAGCATAATTTTCTCAGGTGCCCAAGACTTTTGCACAGTACTGTATACTAATCTAAATGTTGAAATAAAATTAATAAAAAAAATGAAATGAAAAAATAAATCACCCTGGTTGCCCAATCAGGAATGTTGTTGAATGCTCTGGATGTTGTGAAGTATATGTAACAGGAGGCTGCAGGTCTGTTTGGATTCTTGGTCTTGCAAACTTTAACATGGTCACAAAGCAAACAAGCATGTGGGCGATTTTTAGTGTAAAGTGTAAATTAAAGTGACCATTCTGTCACACGTGAACACAGCACACAGTGTGAACAGGGGGGCAGTGTGTGGGGACTGTACCTTACTCAAGGGTACCTCAGTGGTGCCACTAGCAGTCTTGGGATTCGAACCCACGACATTCTGATGGCAGGGCGAACTCCCTAACAACTAGGCCACCAGTCGTCCCTGGTGCTGACTGAATATACGTCAAATGTCCTGCAAAATTACTCACTGTACGACAAACACTTACAATAACAGACTTCACAACACGAAACTAACCGGTTATGCATGACTGATAACACCGATAGTGACGTTTCTTTCTACAATGTGAACGTGGCGGTTAAAGTAAAGACTACAGTTCAGCTCCGCCAGTTCCTTCCACCTAACATGTGAGCAAACAGCTGCATGATGTTTGTCCGAGTTACGTCAAGACAGACGCTGGTGTTATAAATATGTTAACATTACCCAGTGATTTGCATCAACCAACACTGTTTTGCATCAAATGGCACTAAAGTTAGAAGACAATTCCCTGCTATTTTCACAAATATGTTCTGCCCTTCAGGAACACCAATCATTTCCAACACCTCGGTCCGTGCCAAATGTTTTTCCTTTTGTTTTTGTCACTGTGCGCAAACAAGGACACATCACACATGAACGGAAAACCCACCGCTGCAATGATCAACCTTCCCCTCATTGTACACGGGAATGATTGTTTAGGGGGAAACAAAAGTCTACATGATCGTCTTCAACGGAATTCTCCGGAATTGGGGTCAAACATTTCTAAATTTTGTCGGGCTGTCGCCAAACTGCACCACAGCTCATTGCCATAAAGTAAAATTATTCTGACTGCTAGACCACCAAACACACGCTGGTCGCTTTGACCCTACACAGATCAAACAAGTTATACCCTAAAGCACAGCCCCTCAGAAAGCTGGAGAAATGAGCTCCTCGTGCAGATGAGGCTTGAGATCTGAAATACTGCAGGGTTGCTTAGTGTACAGGTCTTCATTACTATGCTGAATCAGCACATTAAAACAGCCTCCACAGTGATCAAGCAGTCACCCATACATGTTTTCTTCCAGGTAAATCTTCGTTCTGTACTTCATTCTGAGAAATCCTGAGCCTCCTGATCTCATATCAGTGAACTCTAGTGCTGGGAATTGGTAACATCAGGCTCGTATAACGGGCTCACATACGTGTGAGTTTGGAACTCGCACTAAACACTAATAAGACAAGCGAGGACAATAACGAAACTCCCTCATGTGGCAGGCAACACTTCAAATATGCAGCACACATCAGAAGACATCATCCCGACACTGATCTTAATGGTGCGTGAAACAAACCTCAGCAACATGTAACTTTCATACACATTATACTATGTACACAAATAGCTGTGGTGAGTAAGAGAAGTGGCCAAAAATACCACGGATAAATACATAAATTACTACTGAAGTAACACAAACAACGGTTTGGAGCGGCACTCTCTACCAATTCTGTTAGTGTTGTAGTGATGCTGCACAATAGGACTGTTACTCAAACTATTGCACACACGTAGTGGCATAAACAGTGAGGAGTTATAGAGTCTGACGGGGAGGAAGGACTTTCTGTGGTTCTCAGTGGAGCACAATGCTGGTGAGTCGAGGGACAGAAGTGTTTCTCAGTTCTGCCTCCACACTTCAGAGTGGGTGATTATCACTGTCCGTGATGGACTGAAGTCTAGACAATGTTCTCCTCTCAGCCACAGTCTCTAAATCATCAGGTTCCGCACCCACCACTGAGCCTGAGTGAGTTTGAGATGTCTCTTGGTTTTTGCCACATTCATGCTGCCACCCCAGCACACCACACAACAGAAAACGGCACTGCCAGACAGTTCTTAGACCAGTTCATGTGCACACCAAGGTAGTCCTGAACAATCTCCACATCCACCCCTTAATGAACAGAGGAGTGACAGGAGACCGTGATCTTCTCAGGTCCACCAGTTCTTTAGTCTTGTTAAGGTTAAGCTGCAGCCGATTCCACTGCCATCCTGCATTCTTTATGACGAAGTAAAGGCTAAACTGACAGAGGACTTCATTGGTTTAACCACAGCTGGATGGACCTCCTGTGTGACAGAGAGCTTCCCTACAGTCACGGTGCACTTCATTACAGACAGCTGGGTACCTGTGAACCCCGTTGTCCAGACACACACTGTGTAGGAAAATTACACAAGTGACCATTTGTTAGAAATACTACAAGAAATCATAGTGGAGAGGAAATCTGACAGACCAGACGTGACCATTCCTGTGTTAATGCGGCTGAAGCGGCCGGATGTTCATCTATAGTCTGTGCAGACAGTTAACCTGGCACCACACAAGGGGATGCAAGCGTCCAGGCTTTCAGGTAGAGTGAGAAATGTGGTCACTTTTTCCAATCGCAGCACTACTGCTGCAGCAGCGCTTCAGGAAAAACAAGAGCTGCTCCATCTTCTATCACACAGGTTTATACAGGATTCAGGAAAGCCTTGAAACGCTGGAGCGCTACCTGAACAGCAGGCTGTGGTCTTCTCAGCTCTACTGACAGTGGTTTAGGGAGGAAAATCAAGGACATTGTTACTCGGTCTGATCCAGATGTTAAAATGGATTGGGATGTGACTCAGGCTCTCAAACCACTGAAAATAGTGAAAACTATACTGATCACTGAACAGCTACCAAGAGTTTCTAGGATAATTCCACTGAAGCAGAGTGACTCAGATTGTTAAACAGTTGTTAAAGTTGTCACAGCTGCCACTTCATCTGGCTTCAACAACAGATATCTCAACTCCACACTTCCTCAGGTTCTTCACGTGAGCACTGCGCTTGACCCACGTTCTGCCCTTTTTGGATGAGACCTTCAACAGCCTTACTGAGAATATTCTGGATGACTGTTCCCCACAGGTCTGTTATAGTTTTTAATCTAAACAAAATAATTTAATAAACTCAATTTTACAAATACAGTTTAGTTTCAGCACATTACTGCCAAAATGCTGTGAAAGTGTTAATCAGTTTTATTATAAGTGAATTTCAACATTTAACTCATACAATGAAAGCTTTAAATACAATGAAAGCTTTTTGGTAGTTTTATTAATGTCATTTTTTCTAAATTTGTAAAACTGTAATTCAGTTAAATTGCAGGAATATCAGACAGTGGCATTAAATTGCCACTGCTGTGTATTTGTCTTCGTTAGGCCCACGGCTCAGAGGAGGAGACAGAGGAACATCCAGCACCGGTGAACCGATCGGAAACTTATTACCAGCAGATCAGACACCGCAACCCAAATCTCTGTCTGAAGCGGTGGAAGAGGAGGTGCAGCACTATAAAGTGCTGCAGTGCCTCCTGGTCCAGTCAAATGCACTTACATGGTGAAATACAACGAGATCCAGTTTCTCCATTCAGTGCTGCTGGGAATCCAACGCTGCATTGGAGTCCCAGCAGCACCGTCCCCAGCGAGAGGGCTTTCTCTACTGCGGGGGACACAGAGAGCCCCTCACGGACATGGTGGCGTTCTTGAAAAACTTGAAACTTGCCTGAAGCATTTTCACAAAAACCGTTAAGTGTGAATGGTTAATTGACTGGCCTTCAGAGAGCAAGTCAGTTTTGTTTACTCTGACTAAGCTGTTACTTAGTTTTGTTTATGGTCCTCTATCATGTTCTTTAGTGTACTTCTTGTTCCAAACTGTAATTAAACCCATAAATGGTTTTCCTCTTTTTTTCTTATTACACCATAATATACCAAAGTGTGGATTTGAAGAACTGTTACACCCCTATAGATGATCAAATGGAGAGAGTATGCGTAACCCTCCATGCATCTTTACTCACAGCAGTGTTACAGTGTAACTAACTGGTTTTCAGTTCAATTTACAATCCATCCAGCTGATCAGGCACTTCAGACTAACTACAGGATTCACAGAACCAAGCTTTGTGGCTGAAAATGAGCAACAATGTGTGCATTTAATTTTGCAATAATACATGTCCACACATGCTCACTGCACATGCATGTCATTTGTTAATAAACTGAATAATAATTAAATGTCACTACGCGACTATTTATGCATGCTTTTTAAAAAACGATGCTAGAAACGTTAAAGGTGCTTCAGAGAACCGCAGGGAGGATCTTCCTCTTTCTGCTGCTTTCTACTGCAGTCATAAGCAGATTATTCTGAAGTTCACGACTCGTTCCTTATTAAAACAGAATTCCCTCTGTGCCCACTCAGTTCAGAGGTGTTGTAGTATTTCCTCTGTGTAAAGACTCAGTTTAGAGATGTTGTAGTGTTTTCCTCTGTGTAAAGACTCAGTTCAGAGGTGTTGTAGTGTTTTCCTCTGTGTAAAGACTCAGTTTAGAGGTGTTGTAGTGTTTTCTCTGCGTGATTAGAGATCTGTGGCCTGTCTGTGTGTCCGGCCTGCAGCTAAAGGACACTAATCACTGAAAAACGGCTTTATAGCTCTATTAGAAACGGAACTCAAGCTTCTGCCTGGTTTGAGACAAGGTGACCTAACCACGAAGGGGAAAAACCTTTGGTTCCTCTTCATTATCTTCTTGTTTTTCAGTAATTCTGCCCGGCTGCTTGTTCCCTGCAGCTAGCCGGCTAGCCGAGCCCCTCTCCGGGCTGGAGCGGGTTTACCCCCCGGGCTTAAGGGTCTCACACACATTAACCCAGCCCGGGCATAAGAGACGGATCCATAACGGTACCTGCGGTGGACAGGTTCTGGAATAAATCCGAGAGTCCCGAGTAAATCCGAGGTTTATTTCAGAAAAGGCGGGCTGTGGGTTAGCTGGCCGGCTAGCCGGAGCAGCGGGGCGGGTTGTTTATGTTTCTCCCACCGATATGAACGCCGCTCGGCCCGGCCGGCTGGACTGATAAAGACGGACAGAGCAGGAGAGGAGAGAGCGCTGGATATACTCACATTCTCCGCGTCCCGCTCGTTCACGGTGGGCAAGGGTGTTCTGGTTGACATTGTTCTGGGTCAGGCCGCCGAGCGTATCGCCGGGCCGGGCGGAGAGACGAGTTACCGGCAGGAAACCTCCAGCCCTCACACCGGCATCCCCAGCCCCAGGGATCACACAGTGCCGCCGGTCCCGGGAAGACTACTGCATCTCCTCCGCCGGGCGGACCTGAGGCGGAGGCGGAGGCGGAGGCGGGAAACGACCCGCCCGGACCGCTGCCTGGACCTGCAGAACCTCGGAGCTGCAAAACCTCAGACCCAGCTCTGATCCGCCTCTACTCCGACAGACCAACACCACCAGGGGAAGAGCAGAGCAGCAGGGAAGCGCAGTCTTCCGGATATAACGGGACAAAGTTCACACGAAAACGCCTTTACATCATTTCAACCTAACATGCATAAAAAATTTAATAAACTGTATAACACATTGTACTTATAAGCACGCCTTTTCATTTGGAACTGACTGACTTTATTAAAACATGTCGATTGCATGTGTCAGTACCACAAATATACAGATTAATACGGGAGAATAGGCAGATACCAATAATACCATTTTCTAATCATTAAATCCAGTTTTAGAATCTATAGAAAACTAGTTTCACACAAAAGCTTTGTGGACATCCCCACCTAGCGACACAATCCAGTCGGATTCTAAAAGGATCGGCCTGGTTTCAGAGGAATCCAGGACGCTCGCACGGCTCAGGCCGTTGTGCTGTATTGCTCATTGCCTTTTCAGATTTTTACCTCAGACGATTGATAATCAGTAAATTCTTGTCCAGCCCGTCCAGTTGAGACTACTACAGCAGCACAGAGAATATTTAGCAAGAAATAAATGAGAGAGTCCCATTTTGCAAAAGGCCAAGCTTTATTGCATCAACATAATGTTACTGGTTCCTTTTTTTTTAGTCATGTTTCTGTTTTAAAAACAGTTAAGTATATATCTAGACAAGAAATTTAAAAAAATAGTATAAAAACATTAAGCAAAAATACAAAATACAAAACAGTTGAAAGATACAGCATACAATGTACACTAATACAGCATTTCCTTCATGTTACAGGCACTTGAGCTTTTTCATCTCAATGATCTTGAGTCACCGTCACCTTCGCTGCAACAACCCTTAAATCAGCCTTTTCTGGAGCACTCACGCGTCTGAAAAAACGGGGGATACAAACAGTACCTTTTTGTACAGTAAAGACAAAAAAAAGGCCATTTGAGCTTCCTGGAACAATCCTTCTATAATACAGTAATGCAAGCTGATCAGTGCACGGTCTGTAAATAAAGTAGAACAAATGTAGTCTGCGAACACACAACTTCTCCAGCTCAGTGTAAAGTGTGAAGTCTGAGCTATGATCATTATTTGCAGAAATGTAGATCAGAACCAGTCCCTACATGCCAGCCTTTTTTTACTCTTTGTCCCAAGACAGAAAATAACTTCATGAAGTTCAACCTTTGGCTGGGTTGATAGGTAGAAAAGAGACTAAAAACACACACAATTCAGCTCTCGTCGAAAAAGCAGTCAGGTTTCCTCCTCCTAAGAGGGAGATGAGACTAGGCCTCTCTAAACTCTAAGACTCGGCTTTCATAGTCTTAGCAGATAACCTCAATTAATTTCTTCTGTGTCCTGTGGTCCACTGGGTGTCCCTCTCGTCTCACACCTTGCTCTCAGACGGAAGCTCGCCGAGGGCCGTGACCACGTCGCTGAAGGAGATCCGGTCCTTGGGACTTGCGGCCCAGCAGCGCAGCATAAGCTTGTAGACCCTGGAGGGACAGCCTTGCGGTGGGGACAGCTTCAACGTCCCTTCCTGGAGCCCTGGAACATACAAGGCCAAGCACCATTAGCATTACAAGAAGAAATGAGTTGAGCTTTACCCTCTGATTCACGCAGCCAGAGCAGCGCGCACTACGAAACCAAACGCCTTCATTTCAACACTTAAAATGACCTTAATTTCACATACAGGAAATTAAGGAACATTAGGGGAAAAAGTGCACAGATCAAGGCGTTTAAAGGGTAAAAGTTCGGAATTTCCCTCTTTCTTTTTCAAATTTGCCCCTTAAATAACAAAGGTGAACAGGTCAAAATCATCAGAGATCAGTTTCTGTGGGTTCTGTAGTGTTTTTCATGCTGATTTCAAATCTGTGTTTAGTTTTTCCTGCACGTACAGTTTTTGTGATGAAGCTGGTTA
>JBBJLS010005110.1:0-16348 GCA_037577275.1 Bryconaethiops microstoma
CCAAAAGACCTGAGCCTCCGCAGCAGGTACAGCCTGCTCTGCCCTTTCTTGTAGAGAGCGTTTGAGTTATGAGTCCATTCCAGTTTACTGTTCAGATGAACACCATGTTACCTGTAGCTCTCCACAGCCTCAATGTCCAGACCCTGGATGTTCAGTGGTAGAAGTGGAGGATGTTTGTGCCTGTGGAAGTCTACCACCAGCTCCTTGGTTTTTCCAGTGGTTTTTCTGGAGGTAGTTCTCCTGGCACCAGTCCACAAAGTCCCGGGTCTGTTCTCTGTACTCCCTGTCGTCCCCATTAGTGATAAGGCCGACTATTGCAGAGTTACAACAGTCCCTGCACAATGATATCTTTACTCATTTAGAATAAATACACACTATACTGCAAATGTCTACATGTACATACTTTGCACACACACAGTTTCCCTAAGCAGATCTCACTCTGATCTCGCAAGTCTCAAAGTATCTAGGACTTTTTAACTCTTTTTTCTGAACTTCCGGATCTTACTTGACTCCACCATTTGCTTCTTGCTCTTTTAATGTGCTTTGTTTGGGTTTTTGTTGTTGTTTGTTGTTTTCTATCTGTATTTAACAGCAAACCACACAGTGCCAGACTGTACAAAGACAGTTGTTTATAACTTGTTGTTGGAACACTTGTAGGCTTGTAGATGGAGAAGGCTGCCTTAAGCCGCCCTATCATACTTATTTCATTTGCCAAGTATAGGCCAAGTAGGTTTAGCGTTGTGAAGTGTGTTCCATTCTCTACAGGATGAAATGTTTTATGCTGTTGTACGAACGCAGATAACAGAGCCGCCGGACTTGCTTTAATAACCCCAATTGCTGTTTAAGCTAATATTCCATCTGTATTTACCTATCAAATAGCACATGGAGTTACATATGCTATGCTGCCTTTCAGGTGGCTTATCATTGGGTTTAGGTAATAGGTATGATAAAATATGTTCAGTAGCCAAAGGACACAGTGCAAAGATCTAAGAAGTGATTGAAATTTACATTTGTGTAGAATACTTAATGTTAGTGTGGTAGATAGTACAAGTGCAAAGAATAATCTGCTTCCTTCCTACTGAGGGTTCTGCAAAGCTTCGTGTGATCAGGTGAACGGTGTGCCTTCATGTTTGTGTTTTTTTATGTTTGACAGAGGATGTGGTGAGCTGTTCCAAAAGCAAAGAGACAGCCAACATTTTCTGTGCTGGTACACAGCCATCCCACATCAGAATGATTTAGGTAGATCAAAACCTGTGATTTGATGAATTATGATGACGATAATAATGATAATAATACCAACCACAACATTAAAAATAGAAATAAAAATAATAGTATACGTGTTAATATTAGGGGTGTCGAAATAATGCGTTAATTTCGATCAATTATTTTTTTTTAAATTACGCATTAAAAAATGAACGCTGATTAATTGCACCACGTGACTTTAACCCGGTCCAGTGTTGTTCTGCGCATGTGCAGATCCACATTCTTGGCATTTAAGGCTGCCTAGAGTTGGGGAGTGTGGTTTATCTGTGTTATCTTGCGTTGGATACTGGTTTATCTGTGCTATCTTGTGTTTGACACTGGTTTATCTGTGCTATCTTGCGTTGGACAGTGGTTTATCTTTGCTATCTTGTGTTTGACACTGGTTTATCTGTGCTATCTTGCGTTGGACGGTGGTTTATCTGTGCTATCTTGTGTTAAACGGTGGTTTTCTAAAATGTCTAAAAAAATCTGTCTATTTAGGCTCTTCTCATTTAAATAAAATATATTTTTCTCTGATTATGCATATTATTTGCCTATTTCTCATCATTGTCGGTATTATAAACTGACTATAAACTGTATGAACTGTATAAACGTAAAGGGAGCATTTTTCCACAGGGTAGCATGAATCGATAGACTCTGCTGTCCATTTGTGCTGCGGTAGCATTTTTCGACAAGGCAGCATAAGTCAGAACACCGGAACTATTATATAAGGGGGTGAGTATGAGTGAAGCACACCCCAACATTAAAACGCTTCTGACAATCGTGTTTGTATGTACATTGTCTTAAACTGCACCTTATAGATGGACTTAGTTCTATCATTGTTCTTGCTGAAGCATTTTTTCCCCTCATGTTTTTGATTGCTCTGACCATTACTGCGCATGTGTAAAAACAGTTATTAAATAAAACAGATGCTGAAAGTCTGTAATGGTGATTCACTTAGCCTATATGCCAAAATTAATTAAAATTTTTAGATATTTTTATGGCAAAAGTGTGTGTGATTAATCTAGATTAATTAATCACAGAGCTTGTAATTAATTAGCTTAATTTTTTAAATTGCGTGACACCCCTAGTTAATATCTTTAATTTAGATGTTTAAATTTTATCATTGCAAGTGGGTGTGTGTTGTGTGTTTCCACAGTTAAACGTTGATATTTATAGACTGTTATAGGTGCTGGTGTAATGTGCTATTTTGCGTATGGTGGTTTCCACTCTGACTTTATTTTCTTTATTTAACACTTTGCACAGACATAGCAGAGATATATGCCATATATGCTATGAGTGAAAAGAAAGAGAAAAAAAAGGTCTTGATTTTGTCAAAAAATGAGGCTTTCAAACATTTGATTAATTACAGTGGTTTCATTTCTTGTTGGAATGTTTTGTTTGTATTCATTACTTGAAATGTTTGTTTATGCACTTTTTAATATATAGGTCAGACTAAACACAAACTAAATATTCATACAAGTAAAAATGTGATTAAGAAATGATGAATATGCGTCTGTCTGCCTGTGTATGTCACTCTATCATCAGCCTCATGCAGCTGTCAGAGCATCTCACTGATTTGCCAGAGACAGCCATATCTGCTGTGTGTGAAAAGAAAATAAACAGATTTAGTTACAGTTAATAATTACTTAGTAAAACTTTTTAAATGACTAATAATGGTGTTTATATGGTAAGTGTCTATATGTATTGAAAAGATTTAAAAATACAATAACGGGTTGTTATAAACCTGTTATAAGCTGTGCAGTGAAATCCTTAAATAAAGTTTTCTCAGTTTTGGCTTGATTTTCAGAGACGCTAGAATGATTGAGAGCTTTCTAAGTGAGATATTTTTAAACTTCTAAAAGTAATGTGTGTGAGATGTTTTATTTTGTTATATACATATCTTACAAATAAAAATATGAACTCTGGGCTGCCAACCAATTGCTGCAGTTGTGCAGAATGTCCATTTAAATGTTTAACAGTGATCCCAAAATAACTTAAATTATTATTATTATTATTATTATTATTATTATTATTATTATTATTATTATTAAGTAGAGATGTTTTGTCTATGACTAGTTGAATTTTACATTTAAAATCTCTAAATTTAAAAATAGCAACAGCGTCTTAACAAGTATATTCATGTTCGAAATGGAAAGTTCCTATATTAGCTGAAGAAGGGGTTTCCTGTGTTGACACACTAGTGTTAAAAAAAGGAATGTTCCACTAGGACAGAAATAATTAGCTATTTTACATACAACTCCCACATATTATTAACTGAAATTGCTCAGCTAGCTCAGAGGACTTTGCTGATATGGTCTTTAACTCAATAATATCATATCTTGTGGAAAAAAAACATATGATGATTTCCGTTGACATGGCTGCTGAATGTGTCATCTGCCCATGAGTTCATTTAGAAAGACACTCACTCAAAGAATGACGGCTGACCAAATCTGCTGCCTATTATACATAAGTCTGCTAAGGTAAATTAAAGGTAAGCAGAGGGAGAAGGCCTCAAATGTTCATGAGGGTCTCCATAATTACTCTCTTTCAGGGTGTCTGAGTCACGCAGAGGAAGTAGACCCAAAATATTTACATGGTTTTCTACAATTACTCTTTCTCAGCTTTGTTGCCGTTCGTGTAGATACCTGAGTATCACCTTTCTCATGTCTGTCTACTCCTTTGACAGTTTTCCACAAAGTCCCTTAGAAACTGTCTGTTGGAAGAATTTTATTTTCTTTAAGTTTCACCTATACAGCAATCCCCTAGTTTTATGCGGATCAGGAGTCGCGGATTTAGTTAGATTTTTTCTGAGAACCGAACTCTCCACAATACGCGGAAATCTCCACAATTACGCAGAAACTGCAGATATTCACGCAATTGTTTTTTGCTTTTTTCGTGGCAATATGTTTTTTTTGTACGCATTTTAGTTCTAAATGATTAAAAATATATACTTTACTAATAACATAAATATTAATCCAAATATAAATTCAGCCAAATTTCCAGTTATTGGCTGCTGCCCTCCTGTTCTCCTGTTTTCGTTTCATTCTTCTAAAAGCCCTGTGCCGCCCAAACGGACGGCCGTTCTGGACTTTTCCAGAAGAAAGAGAGTAAAAAATGACTGAATTCGAAACACTTTAATTTCATTTTAAATTCAGCTTATATACAGGGGCAGACTGGCAATCTGTCTGTTCTGCCGCGCTGAATTTAAATCACTCTCTCTCTTTCTCTCTTTCTGTCTCTCTCTCACTGTCTCTCTTTCTCTCTGCCTCTCTCTTCTGGAAAAGTCCAGAACGTCCGTCCATTGCGCGGCCGTCGGGCCCGAGATGGCCGTTCTGCCACGCATCAGACGGCCGTTCTGGACTTTTCCAGAACGCACAGATTGCTAGTCCGCCCCTGTATACATTTACGTTAAGGGTAATGTATTAAGCTGAATTTAAAATTAAATTAAAGTATTTGGGGGCATATTTAGGGTTTACACTATAAAAATAGTTTTTTTTAATTTTTACCAAAACACAACAACACGGTTTTTCACTATACGCGGGTACTCTTGGAATCTTGGATTACTGTATACATATGAACATGGCCTTGTGTGTGCAGTTTCCTCTGGGGTCTCTGGTGTCTCCCACAGTCTGAAGACATGCATGTCGGGTGAATTATGGAATCTCAATTGTGTGTGTGTGAGAGAATGGTGAGTGTGTGTGCCCTGCGGTAGGACGTAGGCTCTGGGTACCCATGACCCTAGTAAGGAATAAGCGGTTACAGAAAATGAATGAATATTATACGGACAAAAGTATGGGGCTGACTGACCATTACACCAACAGGGACTTTAATGACATTGCATTCAAATACATAGACTTCAATATAGAGTTGGTCCACCACAAGATTTTGGAGTTTCTGTGGGAATTTGTGCCCGTTCATTTTGTGAAGCATTTATGAGGTCAGACACTGATGTTGGACGAGAAGGCCTGGCTTGCGATCTCCATTCCAGTTCATCCCAAAGATGTTGCATGGGACTGAAGTCAGCGCTCTGTGTGGGCCAGTCAAGTTCTTCCACACCAAACTCATCCAGCCATGTCTTTACGGAGCTTGCTTTGTGCACTGGGACACAGTCATGCTGGAATAAGAAAGGTTCTTCCCCAAACTGTGTCCACAAAGTCGGAAGCATGGCGTTGTCCAAAGTGTCCTCACTAGAAGTAAGGGGCCTGGAAAACAGTTGCATCCCAATAGTTTTGTCCATTTAGTCAATACAGTGTTTACAACGTTACATACCTCAAAGAACTCCAACTCCCAGGATGCACCACGGTGAAAACACCTCACCACACTTGCCAGTCCACTTCAGAGCGCCGTGAGCAGCTCCTACCGCACACCGATGTCGAGCAATGTGTGCGGCACTGACCTGGCGTAATGCACGAATACACACCAGTGGCCAACACAGCCTGCTCGCCTTAGACGGAGAACTCTTCGGGTAAGCTCTGTGAGCTCATCCTGGCGCCCTGTGGCCTCGGTGACGGTCTGTCCTGGAGTCTGAAAGGGATGTGCTAATGATAGCCAGATTCTGCTTCGGGAGAAAGCATTGTAGCGTTTTTGACCGCTTAACATTGATCAAAGTCAGTTGAGATGCTAGGAGGAGTTAGTTTAAGGTGCATAGTTTGTGTGGTTGTCGTATTATTTGACTATATGAACAGAGGGCAGGCAGGGAAAGTCAGTAAATAAGGTGAGGAAAGTGCTAGCAAAGCAGCTGCTGCAGCTCTGGGTTTATGATGTTGACACTCGAAGCTAGGACTTTTCCAGGCAGGCAGCTGACTGTCCCACCGGTTAAAGATGCACTTAACCGGCTGGACAGCCCTGCCTCACCCAGGTCAGCTGTCTGGAGCGACCTGCCCTGTCTGAATGAACTGATAGCTTTAAGCTGCTAATGTTAGCTCTCCTGACGAGCTAACTAACACTCAGTATTCTGAAATAAAACATTGAGATACGTTGACAACCCTAAGGTATTGTTATATTAGCTCCTTTTTGTAGTTTTGCAACCAGTACTTTCACTGCTTTTGTGTTTTTGGCCTTTGTGCTACTCCGGCATGTTGCTGACAGTCACGTTATCACGTGAGGAAACACAAGGTAGCCTACTTCTCTGAAGTTCAGCTCCACAACTCCAGGCCTGTAGACCACAAACTCGGAGCCCTGCTGTTTAACATTCAGAGCTAAAAAATGACATGATCTCTAACTAAATGTGTGGCTGAACACACCGAGTGCAGGTGGGTTAAAGTTACACAACTGTAGCTGAGACTCAATGGGCTGAATTTAAGTTGTACGTCAAGTTGTTGTCTAGCCTGGCATCCTGGGGGTCTGTATAATGTGTTGGGGCAGTCTAATCTGGGGATCTGTAAAATGTAGAGGTGTAGTCTGGGGGTCTGTTTAATGTGGAGGTGCAGTCTAGCCATCAGTCTGGGGGTCTGTTTAATGTGGAGGTGCAGTCTAGCCATCAGTCTGGGGGTCTGTATAATGTGGAGGTGTAGTCTAGCCATCAGTCTGGGGGTCTGTATAATGTGGACGTGCAGCCAGCTTGGCACTCTGGGGGTCTGTGTAATGTGGAGGTGCAGCCAGCTTGGCAGTTTGGGGGTCTGTATAATGTGGAGATGCAGTCTAGCTTGGCAGCCGGGCGTTCTATATAATGTGCAGGTGCAGTATAGCTTGGCAGTCTGGGGCTCTGTTTGATGTGGAGATGCAGTCTAGTCTGGGGGTCTGTATAATGTGGAGTTTCAGCCATCTTAGCAGTCTGGGGGTCTGTTTGATGTGGAGGTGCAGCCAGGTTGTCAGTCTGGGGGTCTGTATAATGTAGAGGTGCAGTCTAGCCATCACTCTGGGGGTCTGTATAATGTAGAGGTGCGGTCTAGCCATCACTCTGGGGGTCTGTATAAAGTGGAGGTGCAGTCTGGGGGTCTGTATAAAGTGGAGGTGCAACCATCTTAGCAGTCTGGGGGTCTGTATAAAGTGGAGGTGCAGTCTGGCTTGGCAGCCAGGGGTTCTATATAATGTGTGGGTGCAGCCAGCTTGGCAGTCCGGGGGTCTGTATAATGTGGAGTTTTAACCAGCTTAGCAGTCTGGGGGTCTGTATAGTGTGGAGGTGCAGCCAGCTTAGCAGTCTGGGGGTCTGTTTGATGTGCCGGTGCTGCCAGCTTTGCAGTCAATGGTCTGTATAATGTGGAGGTGCAGTCTGGGGGTCTGTGTAATGTGGAGGTGCAGTCTGGGGGTCTGTGTAATGTGGAGGTGCAGCTGTCTTGGCAGTCTGGGGGTCTGTATAATGTGGAGGTGCAGTCTGGGGGTCTGTATAAAGTGGAGGTGTAGTCTGGGGGTCTGTGTAATGTGGAGGTGCAGCTGGTTTGGCACTCTCGGGGTCTGTATAAAGTGGAGGTGTAGTCTGGGGGTCTGTGTAATGTGGAGGTGCAGCTGGTTTGGCAGTCTGGGGGTCTGTATAAAGTGGAGGTGTAGTCTGGGGGTCTGTGTAATGTGTGGGGGTCTGTATGATTATGAATGTGTTCATCTTAGTTTAGGACTGAAAGACGATGTGGGTAGCACTCACATTATTGTGTCTGATCTAGGTTTGAATGGATGTGGTTAAACTGCTACAGCCAGAATAAACAGATTGTATGGGTGGGACGAGTGAACGTACCATTTGAATCACTTTTTGATTTACTTTTTGATTCCAAAAAAAGTGATGATATGTGTCCTTCAATGTCCTGAAAGTAGTAGTAGTAGTAGTAGTAGTAGTAAAATCGCAATACTGATATTTTTTCCATGTCATGCTTTTGTAAAGGCTCATATTTTTTGTACTGATGAAGGTTATTTTTTTGTAGTTAATTTGTTTATTTGGCCTGCTACAATAAAAAGCTGCACGTTGTCTTTAAATTTTCAACATAATTCAGTCACTGAGATGCAAAAAAAGTAATTCAAAGTAGTTTGATATGCAATGGCACATTGTGGTGAAAGCTGTCAAGTTGTATATTGTTGATGTTGGTAAAATAGTGGTATATCAGAATAAAAAAGTTTTCTTTAGGGCCACTAATATATTTTAAAACAAATGTTTTAGATTGAAATCTTTCTCAAAACTACTGAACTGACCTGTATTTGTGAATATTTCATGTAATATCTTTCTGTGAGTTCAGAGACAAACTGTTCAGACGTCTGGTTCCCATCACTACTGCTCTGAACTATTCCGACTCTTAAGTTTCTCTAGAGTGGCGCAAACCACACCAGACCACTCTGGATGATTAACATATTAGTGATTACATTATACAGAAATGTTGAAAAAACCCATCAAGGAAAGATGAATATAACATGAATGAATGAATTGTCATTTCGTTTTTGTCTCTTAGGTGGACGTCAGTGACACAGTTGTGGATGGCCATGACATTGCTCGGATTTTTCTGTAATATCGTGTGGTTTAAGGACGCAATTTGAAATTTAGGTGTGCTGAGGACAATGAATCTACACCAAGTGCTCACTGGGGCCGTCAACCCCGGGGACAATTGCTTCTCTGTGGGGAGCATAGACAACATACCTTTCACGGTAAGGAAACCTTGTGGCTGTGACTGTGATTCCAGCGTAATTGTCTATGGCACCATGGCCACGGGTTGTCACTCGGAGGATTTCATTCTGCTGTATGGACAGAAATCAATATCCATCTATTTTCTGTCTCCGTCCTTCAAGCTGTTGCCTAGGTGACCTTCTTCCGGTTCATGACATGCTTTCAAGTGCATTTCATTGTAGGACTTATATATTACTCAAAAGTGAGCTTTGTCTCTAGCTTTAGCTGTTTTCATTTAAGTAATGTTGAGCATCTTCTGAGCTGCGCTGCTGTGAGAGGGCGGACCTCCCACTCTACTGAAGAGCTTTTCGTTAATACGCTTTTTTTTTTTTGTTTCTATAATGAATATTTATGAATGTGAGGGCAGTCATTTTATGCCAGACAGTGTTTCAAATAAACATTCGTGTCCTCTTTTCTCTTGTGACAGGCCTACGCCTCTGGCTGTGACATTGTGATCTTGGGGAGCGACTTTGAGAGGCTCCAGATCATCCCAGGTGCCAAACATGGAAACATCCAAGTTGGGTGTGTCGACTGTTCCCAACATGGGGCACAAGTGAGATAATCCATCAGTTCTTTATTGGGTGGATTGCTGCCTGTTGCGCTGCTTTGTGCTGTTTCATCAGAGAATCAAGTGTTTTTTGTTTTTTTTTTGTATAAGGGGGATTATGGGGGTTAGTGGTAGGTCTACTGGGTTATTAGGTTTATTGTATTGGGTTTCAAATAAAATATGTATGATTTTAAGATAAGATTACCTTTATTATTTGTACAGGTAAACATTTTCAAAAATTCTGCTCACAGCATGATATTGAAATTGCATCAATGTGATACAGTGTATACTTTAGTAAGTGCCCAAATGTCACATTCAGCAGCCTGAAGATTTTCCGTACTCTTTACACTCAAATAGCTTTTGTTGCTTCTTTAAGAGTAGTTCTTCACTTCAGTCATGCTGTATCCCCTTTTTTTGTTAAATGACTTCATTTCTTGAAAAGGTCATTCCACCAATGAAGAGTTGGTCTAATTTTAAGCTGGGGGAAAACAAATGGAGTGAAATTGAGCTACTGATTTATCTGTGAAGTGATTCTGGAAATATCTGACAATTGAGAACAGACATGTTAAAATAACTGATTTCCAAGCTTTGATGATACGTTGACATTTTCATGTAACCATTTTCGTAATAACCATTTTCGTATGACCATAAATATAGTAGAGCAATGAAGTGTCGTCTTGCGGTTTTACTACCACTGATCACATGCTTTTGTTTGTTTTTAGAACGGGAAGTAAATGCAGGCCCTCGTCTTAAAAATGACTGCAGACAGTGGAGATTTGGGAGTGTAGTGTAGGCTGAGGTTAACCCTTTGGATTGCGACACTAATTAAGATACATGAGATAAACCAAGTGATGCGCGGCCTCAGTTTAGAATAGACATAAGCCAGATGTGTCACTTTGTCTTAGGGATGAGTGGCTTAGTGTGACTCACTCTTGCGTGACAGTGTTGTATACTTCTGCAGACAGAAGAAAGGTCTTCCTCATTAGGTGTGTACTGTAAATGCTAACAGCACTGCCCAAGAGCAACAGAAAAGAACCAAATGTAGTATGAAATTACATCACGTAATTGTTGGGGGATTAGGGATTAGTTCTGTGCAAGTGCTGGTGAACAGCCATTGTGATTTGCAGCAGAGCCCAGAGAATAAGCTAATAGTGGCCACTATTTTTCCTCTAAATAACACAAGCTGTCCATTATTTTAAGGATTGCATGATCTGTTTTGCAATCCCTGTAATTGTGCCCTTCAGTTTTATGTCTTGGTTGCAAGTTTTTGTTAAAGAAGCATACTGAAACGCAGAGATAACAAAGGTTAAGGCTGTATCAGCGTAAAAGGTCATGTATTTCATCTTGTCACCAACAGATAGCTGCGTCTTATGGGAACATCGTTTGTATATTCGAGCCTGTACAGATCAGCCCGAAGGAAAAGACGCAAACTGTGAGCCCATTTTCACAACCACCTTTCTGGTTATGCCTTTTTTTTTAAATTATTTTTTGTTCTTTTTTGATATACTCTATTTGTGATTTTTAACAGAAGCTGAACTACCATTGGCAAAAAACAGGCCAGTTCATTTTGCACTCTATAGCACAGAACCTTGCCTGGAGTCCCACAGGTACTTGAGTTTCTCTCTGTCTTACACATGTCAATGTTTGCTCTCAGTCTGTTAAAGCTTTATAGTATTTTGCCCGTCTTGTTTGCTTGTGCGTAGGTACTAGTCTCTTGACTGGGTCAAGTTGCCTGCAGTTATGGTCCAATGTGAATCTCTGCTGTGGTCCTGATGGAGAGACTGCTAGCGATCCTCAGTGCTCTTGGAGGTGTATATGGCAGTGCAAGTGAGTTCTTAAAAGCACTTTAAACTTGTATATTATTGAATTAACCTCATTTGATGTATATCCGTGCTCATGGTGGTAATAAAAGGTTCTTCAATCCTCATTTTTATGTTGTAGAACTGCCTCGCCTATTCACTCAATGAAGTTTTCTCCTGGCGGAGAATTTTTTGCCACTGCTGGGCAGGTTTGTGTATAACACTTTCATACTCGTTTATATTGATAGATGATTGCCGTTCACACAGTCAACCATGACCAAGTATTGAAACTTAAGTGTGATGTTGCATTCAGGATGACTGTTTGGTGAAAGTGTGGTACAGCACAAGCAAGTGGCAGTCAGACGTAATGAAGCTTTTCACTCCTCCTGAACTTGGCTCTCAAGGAGACATTGACTTTTCGTTCATCTACCTGGCCCACCCTCGAGCCGTCACTGGATTCTCCTGGAGGAAAACCAGCAAGTATATGCCCAGGTGAAACCCCACAAAGCAAAAAAACAGATGCAAAATGCACCAGTGCGTCATAATGAATCAATGTAAAAGTGATAATTTAGATACATTGATTAGTATGTTCTAATTTTTGGCTTTATTTTAAATAACTCTTTAAAAAAAGCATTGTGTATTATTTTTATTGGCTGAATTTCACAAATAGTTATTTTCATTTTCTATATTCAGTTTTTTAAATTGTCATGCGATTCAGTTAATTTGAGTTGTGGTGAAATTTGAGATTTCATGATTCCTCGAATTACTTCCTAAAAATCATTAGAAATGTACACCCCTAACAAACAAAAAAATACATACACACATCTGCTGTCACTCTGGCAAATCAGTAAAGCAGCATCCTCTGTGCCTCCAGGGGTGCGGTGTGTAACGTTTTGCTGACCTGCTGCAAGGACAGTGTGTGTCGGCTGTGGGCGGAGACGCTGCTGCCTAGCGACTGTCTTCTGTCTGGACTAAGACACAACAGCAGCAGCAGCAACAGCGATGCACTGAAGTCAAATAATATGAAAAAGGCCTATTGTAACAACAAAGACCAGAGTGGGACACCACTGGAGGTGAGTCATGCTCCTCTCTTTGATCAAAAGACACAGTAAATACTGTCACATATCGGATAATGTATGTAGTTACCTGTGTGGAAGGTGGAGGCCAAATAGACTTTTATGGTTGAACTGAACATGTCAAATTATGCGGTGGACTTTTTAAAAGCGTAGTGCCGTTTCTTTCGTGTTCTTTCATCTCTGTATCCTTCTACAGAGGAGCTGATTCGTAGCAGAGACTTTCCGACGTGCTTTGTTTCTACCATTGCAGGGATCTCACTTTAATCTTAGATGGTTTTAAAACTTTGCTAAATCGTAGAAACAGAGATGGAGTTGGTCATCCTCTTGGCATTTTTAGGAGTTCAACAACACAAACTTGCCTGAAATAGGATCTGCTAATATACAGAGTATTACATCAGTATATTGATTTATAAAGTAATTAAAGCATATTCCAAAGTCTTTCATTATATTTTTCATTTGTCCACTGCTGAATGAACTAAAGGCCAACTGGAGTGTTTGTAAATTTAAGAGTGCTGACATGTTTGGTTTACATCACTCAGCTGAGCCTGACAGAATCGTGGAGAGGGCCAGTCAAGTGCATGGCCCAGCCGGCTCACACAGGACTGCTACCTCATCAGCAGAACAAGCATTATACCCACAGGGCCAGCACTCCTCATGCCAACGCTCTGTGCCACTTCCACATCGCTGCTAGCATCAACCCAGCCACAGGTAATTGCAGTGTCAGCTACCATTCACCTCACTCCCAGCTTTAGATGCCTTTGCCACCCACTTTCTGTTCCTCCTCAAGTTTCATTTGCTGTGACCATAGTTTACTTGTTTAAAAAATGCTTAAAAAAAGAAAGCGTGCGGAGGAGGTAAAATGTGACATTGGAAAGGACAGCTGGGCAGAAGGCTGTGTTGTGATCTGCGCATTGAATAATGTTCTTGTCTTGAAAAATGACCTCCTGCTTACTGTCAGGCTTTCTGTGGCGCACAGAGGTTGAAATATGTGTCTGAGAGAGACGTTTCCTTTCCTGAGTAGGCTTCAGGTTCATAGCTGGAGGTGTTATGTCAGAGTGTGGGAGGGAGTAAGTTAATCATGTTTCAAATGTGGTTCTGCCGCCATGACCACAGACTTTCGGTGTCAACAGTGTTTGTGAGAATAATGAAACAATATGCTGAGGTGCAGCACCACCTTTTCAGATAAATTGCTGTTTATTTAAGAGTCAAATACAGCCATGGACCGCATCATTCTTTTTCCTGGTTATTGCTTTTGTAATCTGTGGGACTGTCACTGTGTAAAATGTGCATGTCACTATTGTTTTATACACTATTGACCAACACTTGATTCAAAATTCCAATGGTTATACCTTGGAAATGTTAAACTACAAAACACTCAAATTATTTTACAACTGCAGCAGTTAAAACAATGATGATAAGAGCAGTGTGTGTGCATGTGTGACTCTGTTTCATCCATCAGAAACTGAATCAGGAGTGAAGCTGCTGGAATACAGCGCACAGAAAAGCTGCTCTACACACACACACACACACACACACACACACACACACACTCACACTGTCGCAAACTGTACAAACAGTGAACAGAAAAAAGTGAAAAGTGGACTCTTATTTTGATCAGGGCTGTATTTTATTTATTTATATTCTTTTGAATGTTAAAATTAATTATAACTTGCTGTTTCAGTGGATGATAAATATGAGGTGGTATAGAGGCCAAATCTCCATAGTTATTCTGAATGAAAATGACAACACTGTGTGAACAACATAAATCAAGCGTAACTGCCTGAAAAAACGTCACTTGGGTTTTAAACTGGAGCTGTAGTGAACCTGCCTGGAAGAGTATTTATTTAGCCCCCACGCATGGTGAGAAGAGTAACCGGAGTAAAAATTTCTCCAAGAATCTGTTGTAGGGTTGCAGAAGATGGTTGCGATGTGGAGTCTCCAAAAAAAAGAAAAAAAGACTTCACCTCCATGCCAACAAATTAACTGGATGTTTGTGCCAGGAGAAAGCCATTTCATTCATCCAGTCATAGCCAATACTGGAACCAGGTTCTGTGGTCTAAAGAGACAAAAAGAGTTTTTTGGCCACAAACACTCATGGGTTTGGCATAAAAAGAAGGATCAGGAAAAAGCCATTCATACTGTTAAATATAGTTGAAGATAACTGATGTTTCTGAGCTGTTTTTCCTCCAAAGGGCACCTTGAGAACCTTGTTGGGAGACATCAAGTCATGGACTCCATCAAGTACCAGGAGATTTTGAATGAAGATATAACTGCCTCTGCCAAAAAGCTGCAATTGGGCCCTGGTTTAGTCTTCCAGCAGCACAATGGGATCCAAATGTATTAAATCCACACAAAAAATAGTTCAGTGACCACAAAATCAAGCCTTCGGCATCACCGTGTCCACAACCCAACCTAAACTCCACTGAAAACTGCCAAAGGAGGCAGGTCCAAAAAGATGACCTGGAACTCTGGAGGATCTGGAGAGATTCTGTACTGAAGAGTGGTCTCAGATTGCTCACTCTGTATTCTCCAGTCTCATAAGGTGTTACAGGAGAAGAGTCATTAGTGCTATGTCAGCAAATGGAGAATGCAGGTAATAAACATACGGGTGGTAATAATTGTGATGGGATTTTGTTGAACTCATATACACTTTGATGAGGGTTGTAGGATTCCTAGGACGCCTCACCATTACGCCAACAGGTTCTTCCTCAACTTGTGTCCACAAAGTTGGACGCATGTTGTTGTCCAGAATGTCTTGGTCTGCTGAAGCATTAAGATTAAGCCCTTCACTGGAAGTAAGGGGCCTCGCCCTAGCCTGAAAAACAGGCGTCTCCCAATACTTTTGTCCATATAATGTGTGTGTATATGTGTAATATATATATCTAATAGTACAAATATTTCAGACAAAAGAAACAGATTTCATAAACTTGTTGAATTTCTCAAGGTGTGTTCCATTGCTGTGCGCTTGGAGGAGATTGCCCAGTGTAATTCTGCTGCAGACGGATGGCTGAGGTCTATAAATTCTCAGTTCTGAAGGTGTGGTTCTGTACAGTGAGTGGTTTTCACTGGAATGGGTTGCCTGGAAGAGAAGTTAGTACGGATTAAAAGTTAATAAGAAAGAGAAGTTAATAAGCAAACTCTTAGTTTCTTGCATGATTTGACTTGAACTTTAAGCCCATCGATTTCATAGCAACCACCGCGAGATCGTCTGTCTTTACTGAGAAAATGTCAACACAACTTTTAACATAATTTCTTCTGCTCAGCTGCTTTACCTCTTTTGTTCAAATTTGAGATAAGAAAAAAAGGTTTTGTCGTGATTATGACTGGGATATAACATGACGTTTCAGGGTTTGAGCCACATGCTGCTTTGTTTCAATGCCGTAAACTTCTGACCAAAATGTGAAACACCTAACAAAGGATTTAGCATTGATTCAGATCTACATAATCTGAAAAGCTTCATTTTGGATACCGGATGCCCTTTTTTTTTTTGTTTAGTACATATATGATTTCATCCAAATGCAGAAAATTAGATATGAAAGATTGCCAAGAAAAAGGTATTGTCTACTCAGTCAAATATATATATTTATATATATAGATAATACATACACACTAATTATTTGACTGAGCAGACCAGCATGAAAAACACTACAAAACCCACATAAACTTATCTCTGATGATTTTGACCTGTTGACCTGTGTAGTCTTTCAAGGAACCCAGCACTACTATTATGTTGTATAATATTTTGGTCGTAGCTCGCCCCTGACCTGGAGCTCTGGGAGGAACCTGTGGAAATCTGAAGAAGAAAATGTAGCCTAAACACAGCCCTTCTAGATTTACCAGAGATGGGGGCCCTGTGACCCAGTGATGGAAAATGGGTTGAAGGTAAACTTTACAGCCGAGTTTGGGACAGTACAGGGACACACTTCTTAATTATTGAATTCAGGTGGTCCCTTACTTCCAATGAGGGACAGTCTTAATGCTTTAGCATACCAAGACATTTTGGACAACGCCATGCTTCCAACTGGACCCAGTTTGTGGAAGAACCTTTTCTATTCCAGCATGACTGTGTCCCAGTACACAAAGCGAGCTCCATAAAGAC
>JBBJLS010005118.1:0-16347 GCA_037577275.1 Bryconaethiops microstoma
CTATGGACTTGGTTTTTTCCTTTTTTTCAATAATCTGCATTTCTGTTTAATAAAAACTCCTATTCTGCAATTGGATCAGTCCACATATTCATTACACAATGCTTATATGTGAATGAGTATGCTAAATTGATGGGGATGCATTGGATTTTGTGATAGCACAAAATAAAGAAATTCAAAATGAGCTATTTTTGTAGCTTAGTTTTCATATTTGGACTAGGCAGTGAATATTGCAATTTGACACTATTTATATACTATATAATAATGCACATGAGTGCATTTTTGCACTCATGTGCAATAATGCTGTCTCCCCTATATATATAGAGAGAGATATATGTATACACACATATATTTTTTCTTTTCTTCTCTTTTTGGAAATTGTAATTTATAGTGGTTTTAAGGTGTTGTATATTTTTGAGTACATCTTTTACTCTTTACATTTATATTGTTATTTTTTACTATATTGCTAAATGACTTGTCTTCTCTCGTCAATCACATTTCATTGCAATATTGTCCCTGTGCTAACATGCATATGACAAATAAAGATTCTGAATGACATTTCAAGTGCACTTTTGAGAACATGTTCTTTTTGAACTCCAGAGCCTTCGCGGATTTTCTAAACACACATTAATGCCCATAAAATACCATAATGCCCCTTGAGCCAAATGCCAGACAATGTCATATTTAATTTTTCCGCCATAACTCAATAGACCAAATGGTGAATAGGAGTCAGTGGAACGGGCTGCCTTGGGTTTGATATATTGGAGCCCTTCAGTAAGCAGGGCCTGAATAAAGTAATCTCAGCAACCCCGGTCTTGCTCCTGTGAACATAATTCTAAGGGAATGGGTCTGACTGTTTGGCGAGCGTGACTACCCCATAACTACGGAGCCGAGACTGAGCTAAACTATGAGCTAAAACTACTACTAATATGTCTTTGATATACTTTGATTTCTGTCCTGAATACGTATGCTATCTGACTTTTGCTACATGGTTATTCTTGTTAATGCCAGAAAGGGCCTAATTGGCCATGGATAAATTTCAGGGGGAGTGCAATATTTCTATTTGGAGCTGGTCTAAAATAAATATTCACCCAAACTGAACCTTCCTCAATCAAGAAACTACTCTGATTGCCTGTTGATTTTCTTTTACATCATCACTACTACATTACATACGCATCACTGTAATTCAGCAGTACAGTCTTGATATTATCAGAAATGGTTGGCAAGGAACCAGTTGTAAAATTGCGTCTTTAAAGAGTCGTCCTGGGGTTTTATTGTTGTGGAAATGTCAGTGGTAAAATGAGCACCTTTATATGACTACAGCTCTGACCACTACAGGCCAGAACTTCATCCCCTCAAGGTTCCTCAGGAGTATTTGTTGCTCTTGGATGGTGTGCCTTGTGCGAGGCGCAAAGATCATGAGGAGCTGCACATATTTGAATAGCCTCAGGTAAAATAAAAAGAGGGGGCAGATTTTTTAGTCAAGGAGGCAATTTCATCTGATTTACAGTGACAAGAAAAATATAAGTAACATACTCTACCTTGTAAAAGCTGAATAATCATTTAACACAGAGCCCAGTTTTATGTGATAACACATTAATTAAAGCCCAATATGTGTCACTAGAATGCAGGCAGTAAAAAAATCTCATGTTAAATTTATGTAATGTAATTGTTGACTTCAGGATACTTGAGTGTAGAAGAGGGTTGGAGGAGGGAAGGGTTAACATGGGTTACAATAGCATCATAATTAAAGTCACTAACCTGTGACTCCTGTGGCTTGGGAAGACTTGCCCTCACTACCTCCTTTGATAGCCTGCACTGATATCTGGTACTCTGTTCCGGGGTTTAGGCCTACAGGGGGGAGAAAAATTTGTTTCAGTTAATTTATACACAAATGACAGAGTGCCCCCTGTATTTTTATTCATGGCATGTCCTGAAGCTCGGGGATCTACAAAGTTTCTTAAAGCACATTTGGAATGCAGAATATATGTTCAATAGGTTGTATCAGTCATCAACAATCCTCTTAGTGGCTCGCTGATAATTCTTTTGTTTTTAATGGCACTCACTTACTGTAGCTTGCACTGATATCAAGATGACTACTGATTTAATAAAGCAGAGGTCATGTAAAATGTATTACCAAACCACTTAAAATTTTGGGACCACTGGTCATATGAATGGTTCAAAATACTTTAAATTCATTTTTATTAAAGCTTTGTTCTCAATTAGTCAGGTTTAGATCCAGCTGTCTACTTGGTAAATAACTGAAATAGCAAAAAAAGAAGAATGCAAATTAGGTCATCAGAAATCTCAGCGGCATGGCTGTAAAAACATGTCTGAGAAATACGAACCAGGTTTATAAAGAAACTAAAATGTGGAGCTGCTTCTCATTGCTGCTTTGTTTAATTTTATGCATGTATTTTATATCAGAGTACAGAGACAGGATGGCACTGGCAAACATAACCTCTTTTAGCATCAGACACATTATGTTGTTTCCTAATATTACTGCTTTTTTTTTTTTACAATTTAACAATATTGCAGTGTATGCAGACCCAGTAGGCATAAACAGTATGCTATTTTCAGTAACAGAATAGGATAATAAATTCATAATGAGTATATAATGCTTATGCCACCTCATCAAAGCTGTAACTGACCTACAATGGTGTGCACTGTCCTGGCCTCTTGGCTTCTGGCCACATTCTCTTGTTCCTCTTGGCCATCAGTGCTAGCATAGCGCAGTTTGAAAAAGTCTACCTCAGCTTCTGGGTTCTTCCAGTCCACCTGGATAGAGTCCTCCGTCTGGCCCAGCACACGAATTCCTTCTACACCAGACAAGTCTGCAAAGGGGCAACGAACAGTCTGTCAATTCCAAGAAATTGGTGAAAAACAACAGATAGGCTTGGGATTCTAATTACTTTTTCAATAATATCTATACAATATTAATATCTGCAAAGGTGACCTATTCAGTGATCAGTATCTTTGTTGGTCAGTCATTTTTAACCTAGCAAAACAGTGTCAAAAACTAAGCTGATATATAGAGAAGCTCCAGCAAAGCTTTGTTCCTGACACACTTGTACTAGCACAATGGTACTGTACCACTACCATGTCAATGCCATTATTAAAACAATACGTAAAATATGATTATCCCAAATACAATATGATCAGTGTCATATGGTGGACCATTCCCTTTAGGGTTGGATTACAGGAAGGCTGATGAATTGTGTAGCAATAGGCTGATGAGCAATGAGCTGATGAGCCATATTTTTGTAATTATCAGCCTTCAAATTACACTTATATGGTAAGAGTCTCTTATAAAATGGCCAATAATTATTTCATGTGGTGCTTTTGTCATTTGTACACATCCTGTATATACTTTTAAACTTTCAAAATGTAGGTATTACAACAAAAACGGATGCTACAATTTCTCGTTAGGTTAAGAATTACTTCTCTTGGGAAAGATTGGAAATGGTAGCTCCATAAGAACATATTTATGGGCAGAGAATGGATAGATCAGCTGTTTTTACCTGTGGTAGCAATGATGCGATCTCCGTCACTGCTGATGCCCTTGATGACAGCGTACACCTGCACAATATAGGTGACTCCAGGCTTGAGACCAGTGATCAAATAAGAGTTTTCTTTGTTTGGCACCTGCACCTCCTGGATGCCTTTCTTTTCTCCTTTCGGGTAGTAGGACAGCAAATAATACTCCGCTCCTCTCACACGCTCCCACTCCACCAGAAGAGATATGTCCGTCACCGTGATCAGACGGAGGCCTTGAGGACCCAGCACTGCAGGGGAACAAATTGTTTTTCGACATGATTTTTTAAAATCAAGATGTGACATCAGTGATGTAAACTCTCACAGGTCCTACATGACTTGCATGTCTTCTTAGATTTTGTAGGAAATGTGGAAGACTTGCAGAATTACAAAAATTTAAAATAACTAATAATAATAGCTCTAGACCTCCAAAGCTTAACTTAAAATAATGATCAGTGTTCATTATTCCCTCGTGGCTATTGGGCAGCTGGTGGCCTAGTGGTTAGGGCGTTGCCCTTGTGATCAGAAAGTTGCACCTCTAAGGTTCCCTTCAGCAAGGTACTGACCCCACACACTGTTCCCCTGAGCACTGTGTTCCTGGCTGCCTGCTGCGTCACTTGGGTGAATGAAATAAATGCAGAGAAGAATTTTGTGCCGTTCACAGTATGTGCTATGGTGTGTTCACATATTGATCACTTTGCAGACCACATCTCCTATTTTTTTCCCTTTTTCCCCTGGGTTGGAATTTGTCCTGTGGTCATTTGAAAACACAGCTATCAAATTTGTGGTTCACTAAGCAGTTAACAACTAATGGATTCACTCACAAAATTAATATTTTTTTCAAGGTTCACTCACCTGAAAGTCTGAATAAAAAAGGCAGAGGAAGTATATGAATCTACTGCACTAAATTAATTCAAATGTGTACATCATTTCTACACAAATAAAATAAATGATCATTTCACAATGTAACACATCACATTTGTCTTTTGTTGAAATTACTGGAGCTAATTCTGTTAATACATTTTAAATCTAAAACACATTTTGTACAAATGAAAATGAATCAAGTAAGCTCAGTTTTTGTCTATATTTTAATTTCATTATTGTGAGTCCCCCAACTCCCTCACACACTGATTCACAGCAGCAAAGTTTCCATACAAATATTACCCAACAGTTTACAGGAAAAATGGAGAGAAGTGGTAGGTTGGAGGAAATGCAAAAAAAGACCAATGGAACACATGCAGCTAGAGTTTTGAGGGGGGGCATGGGTGCTGAAGAGACCATATAAACGAGGAAGGAATTCACAGCAGGTTTGGATGTTGCTTCACATGGCGCTGGGCAGGAAGTTGAATGTTTTCCTTCGCTTTAGCAGAAGCCTTTCCATCCAGTGGCAGTTAATACTGCCATTCCTGCCTTTCTCCAGGCTCTGCCAATAACAATTTCACTCTTAAATAATATCTTGCAAGAGGCCTGTGGGCTGAATAAATTGGCTTCTAAGGGCCAAAAACAAGTAAAAGTGCTTGAATGCTTGCTGCCTGATATCAGGAAGATCATTTAAATAAAGAAAATGGTTTTGATAACAAAATAGGGCTTCAACTAATAAGAAAGAATAATACATTAATGTTAATGTGTTAGAAGACAAATATAGTGGGAAAACACATTTTACACACTTTCAATCAGGCCAATTTGAAAAAATTATTTGACTGAAATTAACCAAACGCTATAAAGCAAATAATTCCTATTGCAGCTAATTCATATTTTTGATGATTATTCTCACCCTACATTTTTCCCTTCTCACCCTTTTACCCATGTGTTTGATGTCATCTTTGTAAGCCAACACATCAAACTCCCTGCTGGGGAAAATTGGGTTCATTGCCTGTGGCTTCCACAAATATTTCTATAGACATTACTGGTGAATTTAGTCCAGAGTAGACTGTTAACCTAGAAGCAGTAGATTTCAGGAGTAGGGAAGGAAGAAGGTATGGATAGACCGGGCATCTGCCTACAGAATTAAAAGATCAGATTATCATTACACACACACACACACACACACACACACACACACACACACACATATATATACGCACACACAGTAACCTCCACTTATACGCGGATCAGCAGTCGCGATTTTAGTCTCACGCGGATTTTTTCTGGAAACCAAACGAAGAATTTTTGCGCGGAAAAGGCAGATATCATCCACATTTTTTTTTTGCTTTTGTGACGTCAGGGTGTCGTCTGCCACGCCCCTTCGTCCTCGTGCTGGGTTGGTTAGCAGCGTGCCCTAACATTTATTTTATTACTGTAAAATAAATTTATTACTGTATTTAACTGCTTATGCCAATGAAATCGACAGTGCATACCAAAGAAAACGCATGTGCATGAATTACAGTACAGTCTATACATCAGTAATATCGGTATTTACATTCTAGCACTGCGGAAGTTCAGTGTAAACAGTACAGTACAGATATGGGTTTATCTTTACATTTTCTTTAAGGCTAATGAGTGTGTTTTGGGAGCATATTTGGGTGCATATTTAGGGTTTACACTATGAAAATAGGCATTTTAAGGCTTTTTTTTTACCACAACACAACAACGCGGTTTTCACTATAGGCGGGTGCTCTTGGAACGTAACCCCTCCGAAAAGCGGGGGTTACTGTATATATACTGTATACCTATATATAAATGTGTGTGTGTTTGTGGCAGCACGTCAGTTTTTAACCAAGGAAACAGACAGTCATCCACTTTTTGAAAACTGTCCTGATGAACAACCTTATCATGTATTTTTAAATACCCAGGTAAGCTGATTGGTCAAACATAATTTTGCATTATTATTACTTAGATTGATTTATAAAATGGTTATATTCATTCAATTGTGTTAATTTATCTGTTTGTTTAGTTATTTATTTATGTATTTTTATTTATATCACGTGGGGGGGGGGGGGCCTCGGGAAGTGAGTTCCCTTTTGATGGGTTTTATTACAAAAACACAGACTCCAGTGTACAAACACAAAAAGCACGAGGGCCTAAAACACAAACTATACTTAACACAGAAGAGACATGAGCAATGGGCAGAGTGAGGGTTCGTGAGGGATTGTGATGGTATGTGATGGTTGTTCAACACTAAAATACTCACAAAACTCTTGGAACTTAAATACATACTCGGACTCAGGCAAAAACCAATCATGTGAGACAATCACTAAACACAAACACTCAACAGCTGACAAATGTGACTCTAGACACAAACACTGATCTTTCAAAATAAGAGTTCCAACTACCAAATTAAAACAATAGCGGCCTCTACCGGTCGCTATTTTTACATTAAATAACCAATTGTATTCTATGAATGACATTAAACCCAATTCTTGAGCTTGGACCACATACCTGTGTCTGGAACGAGCACACGCACATGCTTAAATATTGTTGAATAATGGCTTTCGACTTAAGAAGTGCTTTTTGTCAGGCAAATGCACATTGTCATTTCACTGCATAAAATTGCAACGTGCCTGACAATGCAGCCTCACATTCCTGAAATGTTTGTGAGTTTTGTACATTTCAGCTTAAAAAGAACAGTTACATATCTATGACTGAGACTGACTGAATTCTCATGAGGGACATAATTATGGCTAATTATGAGGAGTGCTGTGTGATGCGCTGAAAACAGAGCGGTCAGTTACCAGATCAGAGTGTGACAAAAAAATACGCTTGCAATGCAATTCAAAAACAAATACAAATACAAGTACATCACTGTATCATTATAATAAACATTTAAGAATATCATTATAATAACCACCCTTACCTCAAGTAAAATGCTTTGCTAGTTCTAAGCCCCTCCATTACACTGTGTTTCAGAAATACATTATGGCCTGGATGGACAGCATGTTATGATTTTGTGGGGGGGGGTTTTTGCCACCTGTCCGAAATTGATATCCTAAAATATCATATTTATGAGAAATCAAAAATATTGAATCTTACCCATAGAGCAGTCGTCTCCAAAAAATCCCTCATTACAGACACAACGTCCATTGACACATCGGCCATTGTCTTTGCAGTCACCTGAACATAATAGAATGCTGCAGTCTTCTCCAGAGAAGCCCTCGAAGCACACACACTTGCCGTCTACACACTGGCCCTTGTCGTTGCAGTTGTTGGGGCACAAGAGTAGGCTGCAGTCATGACCAGTGTAGCCGGCATGGCAGACACAGCGTCCATCCACACAGTAGCCATTATCATTACATTCATCCGGGCAGGAAAAGATGGCGCAATCTGTACCTTCCCACCCTGGGTCACATTTGCAGCTGCAGGAGTCCTGCTGGTATGTACCATGTCCACTGCATCTGGTGTCTACATCTGGAAAAGGCAAGTTGATCATAGGAGAGGAGAAGAAACAAGACACTGTACAAAACCAACTCCAATTAGCGTTCCCTAGCATTAAATATTGGGCAACATCATTAGCTAATTGACTGTTTATCAAAAGTAGGGAAAACATGCAGTGCAGGGCGGTGCAGGGGAGTTGGAGCTGGGGAATGCTAGATTAGGTCATAATGTGATGCACTTGCTACTTGCTACCCAAACCTGTTGTTGATTTGTGGCTCATCAAGGCTAACACCAAAAGAGAACACACAAATCTATTCTGGAGTGATCTTACCTTGAAATGTCATATGCTCTTAACATAAGTGTTAATACCTGAGCCTCCTTTGCAGCAATTTTGAGCACACTGGCTCTTCAAGTAAGTCACTTCCTCCTCCAACCCATTGACACGGTACAGTAGGGCCTTGAACTCCTCAGAGTCGGCACAGCCATCTGACATTAGCCTGATGTTGTGCTTGAAGACAATGTCATTCTCTCCATCCACTGTCATTACATGACCTCCTGAGGCTTGATCCTGGGACAGCAGAAGAGCCTACAAATAGACATAGGAATGTTAGCCATTTTTGTCCCTAATTCTGCAAAGATTGTGTTAAATTAATTTTGTTTGAAATATATCCATCTAAGCTCATATGTTGTTTAGCTTAGATGATGCCAGTTCTCTATGAGACACAGTATCAACTGCTTGTATGTTGACATTCTCAAATTATCTATTTAATTTAATAATGTAATCTATCTATTTAATAATACATTTAATAGTTATTATTAATATTGAAAAGTTCATGAAGTCTAAGATGAGTTCAGGTGGTTGTATTTTTAAATTACCGTACCTGTGAACCCTGCTTACAATCTGTGTCAATCTTGAACACATGGCTAAATGTTACTCCTTTCTGAGACTCTTTTGCCAGTGTGACCTGGGAGATTGCAAACAAGATCCCCGGTAGGAGCCAACCTAGTCTGGTGAGCATGGCCTGTAAAAAACACAAAATAACTTTTGGTTAAGGAGAGTTGTTGAGATGAGTCTTACAACATATTATATGATCTCTTAATGTGAAAGCCCTTGAGTTGGTCTCTTTTTTAGAGGGACCTTTATGTTATACAAAAACAATGTTTTAGATGTTGCATTATAATGAGTGCCACAAGGTTTGTTTTACAATTTATTTTATGTCTCATCCTACAGCAGGTATTAACTAACCCTTCTGCCTTGTTGGTACATTCCACTGAAAACTTTAAGTATATGCCTGTGATCCAAACAGCTCATAACAATGTTCTAATCAAATTATGTCATTGCTAATGACAATGATGTCATCCAAACTGTTTTTTTTAATCTCACAGGGATTATAAAGTACATAAGTGGGTTTTATTGAACAAATAAACAGTAAAAACAAAAATACCTCAGGCCCAGTTGGTTTGAATCTTAAATGTAAACCCAAAAAATTCTCAAGTGCACTAGCGTGATGTGCCAGGCAGAACATTTTGGTAGATCAGTGTGTGATCTTGTGTGGTCTATGAGTGGAACAGTTTTTTAGTAATATCAACAGTGGTAATAAGCTGCATTTTAAAACACAAACAGAGCTTTCAACAGATTTACTGACCCCAGTTATGTTGCAGACCTTGCTCAGACAGCCAAAAGCCAGCAGTGAATTTTTATTTATGAATTATCTAAAGCAGTTTGCAAACTGCCCGACACTGGCACATAATGGCAATTTATGAACATAAAAATATTTTAATACTCTGTATACATCATACTGTATACTACATGCACATTAAATGCAGATCACATAATGAGTCTCCATTTTAGAAATATGTATCTTTGCGTCCTTGAGGTCCTACTTTGGATAAAGTCACTTGAGTGACACATTTAAATGGTAGAATAATTCATCAGGGCCCATATGCTAAACTAGTGTCTCTTGTTCTCACACTAACTGTCAACTGCAACCTACTTCATTGGAGAATTAATTCTTCCCAACATTTACCAGCTGGATATTTAGTTTTAAGAACATTTATTTGCCAGAGCCCAAAAAAAACCCAAAACATTGAGCAACATGCATCAAAGAGTGAAGAAACAGATATGGAATGATATGAATTCTGAAAAATGAAAACAGCCTTTAACATTCCTCATGGATAGAGGGGGAAATGTGAACAGGAGTGTATATGCTCTGGAGCTCATGCCACCAGCATTGCTTAGATAAACATTAGTAGCAGCTGGTATTGTCTTCTTATTCCTCTTCCTTCTTTCTTTCTTTTTTTCATAAATATGGCAGTCCATTCCACATCAAAGGAAGACTGAGGCTTCTTGTGAGACTTAGTTGAGCGAAAAGACAGCTGTACATGATTTTATCCCTTCCCCACATTTGGTGTCTTGACATTCAGACATGTTTTAGTTTCTAAAGTTTGCTTCTTTATTGTAGCTCACAAGTAATATAATATGCTATCAATAGTAATATACAATAATATACAATTTATAGATATATTATATACAGTATTTCATTTTTTGAAGTATTAGAAACCACTTCAACGGGTCTTTATAAGATTCAGAATCTCATGGCAGTTTAAGGCAAGTGAGTGGGGATGCACATATCTAATTAATAATGTAAAAGCATACACTGGCCAGCAAACTACCTCTAATATGCCATAAAGATGATGTTTTGCTGGCTGATTCCAGTCTCCCAAAAATTTCAAGAACATTTAAATATGTCAATATATTTTTATTTTCTAGATAAGTACGTTCTTACTACCTAGAGCCACTGCTTCTAGCTGCAGTTCCATGTGTGTGAAGACCTTACTCAAGTTCCAGCTGCTCTCAGTGTCTATGCTGTTTCTGCTACAGTCAAGACTCCAAAATTTGAGTGGATGTTGTGTGAGAGATCTCTGTGACTCCTTCCTAAAATAATCATACTTTTTCTGCTGTGCTGGCGGACTCAGCTTTACAGTAGCCACTTTTTTTCTTATGCAGAAAAAGTATGAAGTATGTAAAAACTGTTAAAAAATCAAAATGGAAGATGGTCATATAAGAATAAATTATGATAAATTATGAATATTTTTGTTACACAAAGAAAATTTAAAATATGGCCCCTTTAAAACCTCCTTGGCAATTCAGTGTCAATTTTAATTTTATTGAATTACAGGAACACCTTGTTTCATTAAAACACCCAGTAACACTCAACTGGAGCTGCGATTGGTCACCCTGGCAAAAACGCTGTAAATGTTTAGAGGCTCATTTGCATATTGCAGCCTTCTGTGACATCAATATTGCCAGACTAATATTGTTAACTAGTCTAATATTGCAATAACGTTTAACAGGCAATATATTGAGAAGCATTATTACAAACTGCATTTGGGAACAACGTATTTTATCACTTCAGTTTGGACAGAATAGGTGATTCTATTCTGTCCTAGGTGGTCCTATGTAAATATGTTCATGGTTGTGAGTAAGCAAGGAAATTCAATTTTCCCTTTTAATTTACCAGCTTTTATGTTGATGGTGATGCAAATGTATGTGACAACTCTCTGCGTTGTGTTTTTCATAGAAGGAGGTAGCGTTAATGGTAATTTGCTGTCTGTGGTCTTGGGTTTCATGTGGGAAGGGAAAGTCTCAGCATATAGTGCATGGAGTGCATTCCAGCCCAGAGTAATTAACCCTGAGCTTCACATGTTCAGACAAAATGATGCCTCTCCTTATTCTGTTCCACTCCCTGTGGAAATGTCAATAAGCTGCAAGGTACAAAGCACTGCAATTCAATCTGGCAAGACTTTAACTCCCAGCCTGAGGTCAGCGGACAGACACAGGCAATAAAATGGCCATAAACTGTACTTAAACACATCTCCATGATCAATCTATGGTTGTTCAAACAAGTTCAAAGAGTGATGGGGGTGCTGCAGTTCTTTTCTCTGTGCTTATTTTATATTTCAAAGTAAATTTTAACAAATGTTCCATTTACTCTAAATGTTGTTGTTTATACATGTTTGGTGTGTGACATTTGCTTCATTAGACTCTGCACTGGATCTAGACTCTGCGATGTATCTAATGAGACTAACAAGTAGTGGAAGCTTACACCCCACCAATTAGCAATGTATGCTTTGATCATCACACTTGCTTCAAATTGTAATCTCAAATAGACTTGCTTATGGGGTTTCTACCTAATGTAAAATTCAAATTTTATGATGGCTGCCTTTTGGCTATGCAACTGATCATTTTTAATAACAGCATGTAATTCTGATGATGGCATGTCACACATTAACAGCTCAAGTACATCAGCCTTTACATCCAGTGCAAAACTAACAAAGCCAAATTCAGAGTTACATTTTGGTGGAAAACTGTACAAATATTTCAGGGCAAATCTGAAGGGCAGATTCATTTCTACACACTGTAATGGGGATGCTCAAGTAACTGTGATCAGTCTCCGTTTGCAGAGAAGAAGGGATAGACTAAATGGAGGAGGGGAAGGTCTAGACTGCATCTTTTCTCCAGAGACAGATAAAACAGCACACAAAGATGGTCTGTTCTTCTGTGTTTGAAGTAAAGTTTAGGTCACACTTTGAAGAGACGAATGTCTTGGTAATATGGGGAGAAAGACCTCCCAGGCAGATAGGCGATCTGTAAAAGCAGCCACAAACACACAAAACTGAAGAATTTCCTCTTTGTTCTTCAGGTGGAGGGAACTGAAAGAAATTAGGCTTAATTCTGGGTTGCAGGCTGTACTCTAAATTTGCAGCACTGAGGACCTAAACCACAGCAGCCTTTATAAGGTTACAGCAACCTCAAGATACTCTGAGCACCTCCTTGGCATACTATAATCCACCCATTCACAGCTAGCAGGCAAAATCTTTTGCGCTTAGTACATGTGACTGTAGCATTTCTCTTTATGCTGTCAGAACCGGAGGATATAGAACAGACTATGACCTAGAGTGTGGTCCAGACTGGCAAGGTAATGATTGATTTATGGAGATGGTAAGACTTCTTCAACATACCCTAACTACATCACTCAGGAAGACTGAGAGACGATGATTTTGGATGTGTTCGGACATATGTACTTTTGAAAGCTGTAATGATTCAACCCGTTAAGTGGGAGGTCTAAAATTGCAACACAGACTGCAAAGCGCTTGGTACAGCTTTTTGCTTATGTAATGTGGAGCACACTGGGGCTCATATGTCAGGATGTCCACTTTGGCATGCAGGACTGAAAAAAAGACTGTTGCATTTTGCATACATTCTTAGTTTTACACTGTCATGTTATTACTCTAAGCATATTTCACAAAAAGCAGTGCTCAGGACACTTCTGGCAATCACATACACACATAACAGGTAATTCTACTGTTTTCGTATAGACACTGATAAAGCACCAACCAAGTTGGCTTAACCATGGCTACTGAAACTGGAAACCAGGAACAGTTTTGGGTATCTTCTGGTTGCTTGTCTCATCATTTAACATTTAATTTAGCAAAAAATATACAGAACAAAAACCTTTACATTGCTGGTTTTAATAGTGATGTATCCTTTATATTAGCAATCAGAAAACCATCAAATTTCCATTTTAGTTAAAGGCAATATCAGCTCAAAGCTTAAAAACTTTAAACTTTAAAACGTCTGCCCTGTTCCACATTTACACAGTATTTGCGATGTGTTTCACAAAAAAACGAGCAAAAAATGGCATCATCAAAAAAAGCAAGATACAGCACTGTATAAAAATAATTTAGAATTTAATAACTGAGCAAAGAGCAGCACATCATGTGTTATATTTTACAGCTTCAGTCTCTTCCACAAATTTCCTAAATTCCACAAATTTCCTAATTTCCTTTCCTAATTATATTTTTTCTGTTTCTTTTTGTGGTTCTTTGATTTTCTGTCATACTAACTGCCTCTCCATCTAAAATGTTATTCTAGTATCTGAAACAGCCACCTTCCCTCAAGCAGTTAAAAATTAGATTCAGCACTTGCCTCAGTTCAGAAGATATTTCTCTGATCCTCTGTGTCTCTTCTAGTGAGCACCTGTTAGAAACTCGGTAAAGGTGTGCACACAGGGCCCTCCTGAGCAGTTCTGTGGCCGGTCCTACAACTCTGAAAAATCTCCTCATTCAGGTTCAATCTGCTCCCTCCAGCCATGAGCCAATGAGCATCCAGGGTGTGCCTCCCTCTCCCTAGCTAAATCACAGAGGCTCATAATGAGAGGCTTTCCAGTGCTTTCCTTCATCTGGAATGGAACGCTTTTTCGTGACCTTTGCACACACAGGGCTGTGGTAGGTTCTTGGTAAACACTATTTTTGCTGTTCTGCCATCACACAGTAGCTCTGAGGTTAATGAATCTCTATTCCAGGCACTGCAATACATAAGAAGGCACAGAGAAGCCTAGCCAAAGTCAACAGATGTCTTCTGAGCTGTAGATTTTAATACAAACAAGAAAGTAGCCATGTTTTCGTCAAAGTCCAAAATCTTTCCTTCTTGTCTCCCACAGAGGAAAAACACTGTGCATGAAAATCATACTTTATCTAATCTGCACTTTCTGACATCAATTCTTCCAGGTTTAAAGAACTGGTTCCCACAAATTTGTCGCTGAATTCAGTGCCATGGCCTGTGAGGGTTGACACCATAGAATTAATTCTTCCAGTCCAGAGAGAAAGTGTGAAGAAAAAAATCATCAATCACTGATAGATGCCAGACAGAACTGTGTAGCACTGTGTAAACCAGGAGCCATTATTACGATTAGAAGTGAAATAACTGCTATGCATATTTGTAGACAGACTTGAATGAGGACTTCACAAATCTTTAGGTTCTCTTTGGATTCTTGTTTGTCAGTGACACCACTTTGCGTCTGCTTGTCTCTAAATACCCTTTTAGGATTGCACAGACCTTGATGAAACAGTTGGGTTGAAACTGGACACCAGGCCAGGTGGGAAGGTAAATAAAGGGAAAGAGCAATTCTTCATCCATAAGGCTGACCACCTTCTTCTCATGTAGCTGCAATCAAGCACGCTCTTAAAAGTGAGGGTGCCCAATAAGGTTTTGTGGAGTGATTCCACAGAAGAAGTATTTTTGTTTATTAAAGAACCTGATCATTGATCATTCCTTAAAGAACCATTTTGATAAATAAGATATATGAAGGATCTTTTTAAAGTCAAATGTAAAATATAAGTCATAATACATTGACTCACAATAGTCACAATACTTGTGCAAAACACCAGAATTTTTAAATATTTACATGAATTCTAGAATAAGTCCCTCTTTCATCATAATTACAGCATGTGCTCAAGCTCATACAAAAGCTTTTGATGAGTAGATGAAATACACAAAAAAACATGGGCACTGGAACCATTGTAGCGTGGGGACATATTGGACAACAACCGAGATCTAGAGCTGTACGTGTACTCCCGAAACTCCCACCGCCGGGCAATGGCCGAGACTTTGCATGCGTGCACCGACATCACAAACGCACTCCCACTACTCATGGCCGGGAGATACCAGACCCCCCCACCCCCACATTAAAAATGCTTTCAGTGCCCCTGCAAGAAAGTCACCTAATCCTGCAGTTTAAGGGAAGGAACAATTGGACCTTTAAGAACCATGCCATTCAATTTGACGTTCATGACAGTCAATTTCTTACATTTAAATAATGATCTGGAAATTTTAAATAGTGACCTGGAAATAATGACTTGCCTCATTACACTTATTTTATTTAAATATAAGTTTGATAGTAGAATACTGTATAATTATTTTACATCATGTTGAGCTGATCTAGAATAAGAGGAGCTTCCCAAAAGCCTTTTTTTAATTAGTGTAAATGTGTCTGAGTTAACATTTTAAGATATTTATGAGTTTAATGAGGTTACTTTTCCTTAATTTATTCCAGCTGCAACCTTACAGGGTATCACTATCTGTTTTAATCCAGTGATTCTTGGCTCAGTTCTCAGGGCCGCCCAGATGGTTCACATTTTTTCTTTATTTCAGCTCCAAAAACAAAGAGACTAAGCAAAAATGGTTATCTCCTGTGGGGTGTTGAAGACTGTTTTGAGAGCCATTGACACAGGCGTAGATTTGGCAGGGGCAGGATGATGCATCTCCACAAGAAAACATCACTTATAGCACTGAATGTTGCATTATGCTTGCAACTGGTTCTGGAGTTTCAGCATGTTTGTTTAAATATAATTTAATAAATATTTAGGAGAGCACCCCCCTTACTCCGAGAAACCTAAGCAGTTGCATCACAGCCTGGTTTGGGAGTTGTACTACCTCTGACAGAAAGACCTACATTGGATAGAGAGGACAGCTGAAAAGATCACAGGGTCTTTTTCCTCTCTGTTACAGACATCTGCACCATCTGCTGCATGTGCAACAGCACCAGCATTGTGGAGGACCCCACACACATGAGGACCCCACACACATTAAACCTCCGCGGTCACTCAGATCTCAAGGTGCTGACTACTTACTCGTCCCCAGAATTATGAAAACTTCCTCAGGGG
>JBBJLS010005145.1:0-16346 GCA_037577275.1 Bryconaethiops microstoma
GCGGCTAAAACAGAAGTACAAATACAAACACAAACACGCTAAGAGCACGCTGAGAAGCACCAGCTGCGGAACAGGAAATGACGTGATTGACTGTAGTAGACTGTGATTGACTGTATTAGACTGATAGACTGTGATAGACTGTATTAGACTGGTAGACTGTGATAGCCTGTATTAGACTGTGATAGACTGTATTAGACTGTGATGGACTGTAATAGACTGTATTAGACTGTGATTGACTGTATTAGACTGTGAAAGAATGTGGTAGACTGTGGTAGACTGTATTAGAATGTATTAGACTGTGATTGACTATGATAGAATGTATTAGTCTGTGATAGACTGTGACGGACTGTTATAGACGGTATTGGACTGTGATAGACTGCATTAGACTGTGCTAGACTGTATTCAACTGTGATGGACTATGATAGACTGTATTAGTCTGTGATTAACTATGATAGACTGTGATAGACGGCATTGGACTGTGATAGACTGTGATAGACAGTATTAGACTGGGATAGATTATATTAGACTATGATAGACTGTATTAGTCTGTGATAAACTATGATAGATTCTGATAGACGGCATTGAACTGTGATGGACTGTGAAAAATTATGATGGACTGTGAAAAATTGTATTAGACTGGGATCGATGATATTAGGCTATGATAGACTGTATTAGTCTGTGATAGACTGTGATAGACAGCAATGGACTGTGATAGATGGTATTAGACTGGAATAGACTGTGATAGACGGTATTAGTCTGTGATAGACTGTGATGGACTGTATTAGACTGTGATGGACTGTAATTGACTATATTAGACTGTAATGGACTATAGTAGACTGTAATTGACTGTATTAGACTGATAGACTGTGATAGATTGTATTAGACTGTGATCAACTGCATTAGACTGTGATGGATTGTATTGGACTGTGATAGGCTGTATTAGACTGTGATGGACTGATAGATTGTATTAGATTGTGATAGACTGTATTAGACTGTGATGGACTGTATTAGACTGTGAAAGAATGTGGTAGACTGTGCTAGACTGTATTAGAATGTATTAGACAGTGATGGACTATGATAGACTGTATTAGTCTGTGATAGACTGACAGTCTGTTATAGACGTATTGGACTGTGATAGACTGTATTAGACTGTGCTAGACTGTATTCAACTGTGATGGACTGTGATGGACTATGATAGACTGTATTAGTCTGTGATAGACTATGATAGACTTTAATAGACGGCATTGGGCTGTGATGGACTGTGGTAGACGGTATTAGACTGGGATAGATTATATTATATTATGATAGACTGTATTAGTCTGTGATGAACTATGATAGATTCTGATAGACAGCATTGGACTGTGATGGACTGTGAAAAATGGTATTAGGCTGGGATAGACTGTGAGACTGTATTAGACTGTGATGGACTATGATAGACTGTATTAGTCTGTGATAGGCTGTGATGGACTGTGATAGACTGTATTAGACTGTGATGGACTGTGATAGACAGTATTAGACTGGGATAGACGGTATTAGACCATGATAGACTATATTAGACTGTGATGGACTGTAGTAGACTGTGATAGACTGACGGACTGTATTAGACTGGGATAGACTGTGATGGACTGTAATAGACTGTGATGCACTGTGATAAACTGTATTAGACTGTGATAGACTGTATTAGACTGTGATGGACTGTGATAGACTATTAGTCTGTGATAGACTGTGATGGACTGTGAGAGATGGTATTAGACTGTAATGGACTATGATAGACTGTATTGGATTGGGATAGACTGTATGAGACTGTGATGGACTGTGATAGACTATTAGACTGTATGAGATTGTGATAGACTGTATTAGACTGATAGACTGTATTAGACTGTGATGGATTGTGATAGACTGGGACAGACTGTATGAGACTGTGATAGACTGTATTAGACTGTATGAGACTGGGATAGACTGTATTAGACTATGAGACTGTGATAGACTGGGATAGACTGTATGAGACTGCGATAGACTGGGATAGACTGTATTAGACTGGGATAGACTGGAGCTGTCAGCAGGGTCAGTCCTGCCAGTCTTTTGGCAGGGCTAATTGTTGGGCTATAAGCTGTTAGCCTCATTAGTCTCACAGCTTCAGCTCTAAAAGTAAAGAAGCAAAATTTCAGACCCCAAACCTGTCCTGGCTGATTGAATGCATGTGGGGTAAAGCAGGACTCCAGATGGCGACTAAAATGGTCACCAGTGCAACTAGATTTTTTATTTTGCAACTAGTTTATTAATTACAGTCGCTAATGGCGATCGTGTCTCAAAACCAAGAGGAATAAAAATAAAAGTACAAGAAAAGTGACATCTCATAAAGTGCAGATACGCTCAACCTAAGCCTGCCGTTCCCACTACACTATCATGTCATTAGTTATGGGAATTTTGTTTCTTTTTAATGGCTTGGATCATTTGGATCAGATCACTAAGACGATCTGGCTCCTTTGGCTCCCAAACACATGGACAGACAGGATAGACCCGCATTCACTGTTCCCAGTTCACACGATACGTCACACTGCGAGTGGCGAGAACACCATTTAAACTAATACAGGTAGACGTGGTTTTCTTAAGACTCCGTGACAAAAATACTAACATTTTATTGTATACACATGGGCTTACAAAATAATTTCTGAAAATCTCATTCCTTTCTCTCTCACACACTATGTGGTTAGTGTGTTATCACTATAGTGGCTCGGTATTAAATATATACTGGACTGGATATAAACTCCCTATATACACACACATATACACACGTGTATACTGTATATGTATGTATATGTATGTGTGTGTATATATATAAAAGTGTATATATAAGCTAAACAGAACTTTATTCTTTAGTTTCCATCACTTCAAAGAGTAGTTTAGCCCCACCCACTCACTCTGACCTTATAAGCCTGGACTGCTGAGCCACAATACAGGACAGTCAATCAGAATGAACCTTGTTACATCAGTCATAAAGGCACAGCAATAAAAACAGCCTGTGTAAATGTAAGGGATAAAGAAAGGATGAACAACTACGTACAAATACTCTACACCTGTTTTTAATTTAGAACACAAACGTTATGGAAGAACGTTATGAAAAATGAAAAATTGAGGCAATGGACTCTTTAAAGCCAAGGTTTTGCTCTGCGTCCGAGTTTCAGTGCATAACGTAATGTGTCAGTCTCTGTAAGCATCGAAACTTTGAACCTGAAAAACCCGTTTCAAACACACATTACAGCTACTGCTATCAGAAACCGGTTTCCAATCTCCAGCAGGTAAGTGTGTGTGTGTGTGTGTGTGTGTGTGTGTGTGTGTGTGTGTGTGTGTGTGTGTGTGTTGTGCAGACAGCAATGTCTGCGGTATGTGAAGAGGAAGGAAGGGAGTAACAGATCAGGTGCTCGAAGACAAACTGATATTATTCAGAATAATTACACGATCACACACTTGAATTTGTGAGGGACTCGTCCCAACTCCTGTGGGATCTGGAAACACCCAGAGATGCATTAAAACCTGTAGTACAGTCAAAACCAGAGGAACTAGAAAACAATGAACTTCACAAGAACACTGCAGCTCCGTTCACATCACCGGACGCCCAACGGTCCCATTAGCAGTAATCTATGTGCTTTCATCTCAGTGAGATCAAAGCAATTCTTTTACCTGACAAATCCCTGGCTGACCCCGGCGGGCCGCTGCATTATATTACAAAATAATTAAAAGAGCAGCTCTCGATAACAGATCAGGGCTACAGACGGGAAAATACTTCATTCAATCACATATCGTCCCTCTGGTATTTACCTGCACCTCTCTAGAGACAGAACCCATATCCTACAGAACCACAGGTCACAAAGGTCACACAGACACACACAGACAGACAGACACACACCCACACACCAGAGCATGATGTCTGCTTAAGCTCCCATTCCTTCTAGGAATACAGCTTTTGCTAAATGCATAGCTTGTGTGTGTGTGTGTGTGTGTGTGCGTGTTCTTATTTAATACGTATTTAATTTCTTATTTAATTTTGTTAAACAATCATTTACCCCTGGGCCGACGACAGATCTCCAGAGATCAGGGTTTCGGGGCTTCGGGTGATCTGGAGCTGAGGAACAGTTGATGGGAGGATCGTTCTCTGTAATTCATGCAATAAGGAACTTTTGTATTATCTGAGAACAGCAGGTCCAAAATATCGCCGCAAAGCGTTTAGGAGCGAACCCGGCAGTCCGAGCCAGAACAGCCCGATCCCAGCACTAGCGGCCGCCACACTGGACCCGGCGCTCAGACCCAGACTGACCCGCCTACCTGCGACTCATTTAGATTAATTCATCACTGAACCCCTTTTTTTTTGTATTGAGGGGATATGGGGTTTAGATTTATGGGTTTTAGGTTTGATGAACAGAGTTTAGAGATTTAGAGCTCAGGGGCTTGAGAGGGCAGAGTTTAGAAGTTTAAGGTTGCGGGTTAGGGGTCAGAGATTAGGGGTTAGGGTTTAAATGAGAGAGGATTAAGGTGTTTAGGGCTTAATGGTTAGAGAGAAGGGGTTTTGAGGGTTAGGGTTTAAGATTTAGGGTGTATGGCTTAGAGGTTAGAGGACACAAACCACTAAGAACACACACACACACACACACACACACACACAGAGACTGTCTGAGGTCTGAGTGGAGGTGTGTTGCTGAGTTGGATTGTTGAGGTTCCTGATGCGTGGGTGTAAACAACGCAGAGTGGGAGAAGTTGAGAAATGTTGTATCTGAAGAGCTGCTCTGGTCTTCGTTCTGCTCTCGCTGGACCAGAAAAAAAGTGACCTTTTCACAAGTAAAACATCACACTCTAAAAATACACTCTGACCTGAATCTTCAACCTTCAGCCCAAAGCGGACGCCTCACAGTCAGGAACGTCTCTAAATGCAGGTCTGTCCTACATTCACACTGCAGTCCTGAATCAACACTCAAACTGAGAGACGAGCGTCTGTAATGAATCACAGCAACAAGGATTTCTACTACAAAGAAGAAGAAGAGAAAGAAAAAAAAAAGGACACAGACTCTACTCAGCTGCTTGAGCAGCTTTTCCAGTCTGCACACATGTGGACAGAAATGTTATTGGTGGTTTGTACACCAGTGAACTGTCTGAATCAAGATCCTTTCACTCCAAACTTTCTTCTGTCTGACCAAATCTGTAGAGTGCAGCCTGAACTGAATGTGCATGTACAGGGAAGTATTCACAGAACCCCACTTTTCCATGTTGCAGCCTTATTCTCAAACAGATTAAATTATTCGTTTACCTCAAAATTCCACACACAATACCCCATAATGACTAAGTGAAAAAAGTTTGTTTGAAACTTTTGCAAAATGTATGAAAAATAAAAAATAAAAAATCATTCAGATAAATATTCACAAGGTTTGCCATGATCCTCAAAAGTGAGCTCAGGTGCATCCTGTTTCCACTGAGCATCCAGAAGTTTCTACAACTTGACTGCAGTCCATCTGTGGTGAATTTAGGTGACTGGTCGTGATTTGGAAAGGCACACACCTTTCTATACAAGGTCCCATAGTTCACAGTGCATGTCAGAGAACAAAGCAAGCCACGAAGTCCAAGGAATTATCAATAGACCTCTGAGACAAGACTGTATCGAGGCACAGACCTGGGGAAGGCTAGAGAAAAATTACTGCAACACTGAAGATCCCAGTGAGTACAGTGGTCTCCATTATCCGTAAATGGAAGAAGTTTGGACCCACCAGGACTCTGAGAGCTGGCCACCCGTCCACTCGGAGCGATCAGGGTAGAAGGGCCTTAGTCAGGGAGGAGACCAGGAACTGACAGAGCTCCAGCATTGCTCTGTGGACAGAAGATAACCTTCCAGACGGACAACCATTTCTGCAGCACTCCACTAATCAGGCCTGTACGGTAGAGTGGCCAGACGGAAGCCACTCCTCAGTTAAAGGCACGTGACAGCCTGCACCTGAAAGATGAGAAATAAAATTCTCTGGTCTGATGAAACAAAGATTGAACTCATTGGTCAGAATGCCAAGCGGTATGTCTGGAGGAAACCAGGTACTGGTCATCACCCTCCAACAGGACAACGATCCTGCTTCAGGACAGCTCTGTGAAGGTCCATGTGTAGGTCCCTGTGTGTAGAATTTTGAGATAAAAGATGACTTTAATCTATTTGGGAATCAGCGCTGTGAATACTTTCCAGATGCACTGTATTTTCATTTAATTAAAGCAATGGAATAACAAAAACTGTAATAAACATCCTTCAGAACAACCGCTGAGGTCCAATAATCTTCGGGTTCTGAACAAGCAGTTCTGCTGTTTCACTGTCAGAACATAGAGCAGAGCATTGATGTGAAAACTGAGCTCTTTTACATTTACGGCATTTAGCTGACGCTCTTATCCAGAGCGACGTACATCAGTGCTTAAGTAGTTTACATCTGTTTCTTAAACCTGTAAAGTCCACATTCATTGTTCAACCAAGTTACAACGTGCTCACTAAACCTAGACTCCCGACAAACCACACCTAAACAATACCTGAAAGAAAGTGCATTTTTGTGTGTGTTTATTTTAGTAGGAGAAAGCGAAATGAAACACGGTTCGTCACAAAGATGCTCTTTGAAGAGGGGGGTCTTGAAGAGGGGGGTCTTCAGGCGACGCTTGAAGACGGCGAGGGACTCCGCCGGTCTAATAGGAAGAGGGAGTTCGTTCCACCACTGGGGGGCCGAGACTGAGAAGAGTCTCGACGCATGTCTCCCTTTTCTTTTGAGCAGCGGGGGCTCAAGACGAGCCGTGCTTGAAGCCCTGAGAGGACGAGTTTCTTTCTGTTTCTTTACGTCTGTTTCTTAAGCCTGATTTCTGTGAAAACCAGCCGAGATGTAGAGCTGCGTGCTGCTGCACCTGAAAGGCCAAAAAACAATGAACTTTCAAAATAAAAGGATAAAAAAAAACCTGCATTAACAAGCGATTAAATAATGTTCGGCATGAAGTAAATTATTTGTTAACGTGATAATAACGTGTTAACGTGCCCAGCCCTAATATATGTATATATATGTATACTATACAGATACTTGTATTATAGAAATATCTATTTGCAATATACATGTACATGCACACACATCTATTATACGTAAGAGTATAAAACATATATAGATGTATAGATACTATGAATACTATTTAGGTATATAACTATCTATATGTAACATGTATATTTATTTCCTCACACAGACGCACCCACACACAATTATCATGATGTACTTGACCCTCAACTATTTTTGGGGAGGTATTTCAGTCGCATATCATAAATTTCACTGTGAAAACAGTCGACTCCTGGCGGATCTTTCAATCCTCTGGCTCAGTCGAGCCAAGAGCAACAGATCAAAACCGAATTCTCCACGTTTTCTGTGCAGAGGCGGCCGGTGGGAACGGGGCCGTGTTGCCTTTTCTCCTTCCAGACATTTCTTTCCCATGAAAACGCATCAACAAAAGGTCATTCTGCAGTCGGCGTCCTCGCCGCTCCCCGTCTTTTCAGGCTAAACGGGGAAAACCATCCGCCAGGAGATGACGAAGGACTCATTGAAATAGATGAGGCCGTGTTCGCGGCTGGGAAATGGATGGCATCGTGTGTTAAACCAGGCTCACACGGCTCTAATCACCGGGCTTCCTCAGCCCCTTCTGCTCTGACAGAAAAGCGCGTTACAGCGGGCGTCTCTATTCCGGAATAAAAAAGAGGAGGCAGATGTTGTGTTGAAAATTTCCTTTACAATAAGTGACTGCTTCCGTGCTTTGACTTAATAAGGGGAGAGTTCCTGGCAGAATTCGAAACAGAAGGCCCGTTTCGGAAATCTGCAGACGGACGCCTCCCGCTGCCAGATGCCTCTCCATGAAAATCACCGCCAAAAAAGAAATCTGGTTGTGATAGAAGCGAATGCTCCTCATCCCTCCATCCTGACATTTTTATTCATTTCGCCGCTCTGCGTGTGAGCCGGCATGAGGCGGCCTTAACTCTCCGACCTCCAGGCGGAATCAGACGTGCCCTTAAAAATACAAAGGCTGGCCATTAGATCCCTTTGTTTTATTGTATTATTAAATCATTAGCAAATGCTCTGGTGAAGTACAGCTCATTATCAGCAGGTTTAGAGTCAGGAATGAGGTTTGGGTTCAGGACAGGTTTATGATTCGAGAAGAAAGAGAATTTAACCTGTTTTCAAAGTGGTCTCAGATCAGGAGGTCCTCAAGTTCTGCCCTGATTTTTAACGCTTTCGGCCAAATTTGAGAGTCAAAAGATTTTATTATGATCGAATACGGTGAGAAGTCAATTTGCATTCCACCAGTGCCAACTATGAGGCCTGCAGAGAAACGGTAATACCAAACAAACAATCAGAACTAAGTAGCAATAAGGCTTGCCAGCCAATCAGCTATCAGTAACAGTCACACTAGCCAATCAATTAGCTTTCAGCAGCAGTAACACCAACCAACCAATCAGCTGCTTATCTCCGTTTATCCCTTTCAGTGATAACTCAGTGGAGCACCCTCTGGTGTTTTTCGCATAACAGGAGGAATAGCAAGTGGTCAGACCCCCTTTACTTGGCTCTGGTTGTCCCTGGGAAAGACTTTTGATGTGTTCCTGTTTAAAGAAATTGTAGCATTTCATGTCACTGGAACTGTAATACAAACGTATCACATCGTGTCACAAGACATCAAGTCAAAAAGTTGACAAACCACGGACCAATCAGCTAAAAGCTCCAGACTTCGGCTATGAATTAGGACTGCTAAAATCTATCTTTGAGTTTAAGACACTAAACTCCGTTGTCAGTATAAGCATCTGCAGTCTGAAAGAATGTAACAAAAAGGCTGAGTGTTACTGTCTGAAACTCCCAGCACCTCTTATTATACATCTTTTCTCTACATCGCGGATTCTGCTCACGGATGTTTGGTCTGTTTAGCCGTGTTTTGACGAAAGGCGCCGGGTTTAACAGCAGTTGCCTGTTTTTTGTTGAGGTGGAACATCATCGGTGTATAAATGGACATAAATGGAAACAGCGTCTCGCTCTGACGCCCACAGCCGGTTTAGACCCCTTTATTACGATTGCAGTGTTACGGTATCACTGTCGACGCTCGCTCACGCAGCTCGCTGTCAGGACAAGGTGTTATTCCGCACCCATCCCAGAAACGTGTAAACGATCCCGACATTTGGTTCAGAATGAGCAGATTTCGTAGATGTGCAGACGGGTTCACTTTGAGCTTTTCACACCCACCTCGTCTGGTCTCGTCCTTCAAACTTTTCAGTTTGGTTTGAAACCAAAACAGCAGGCTTGAAAGGTGCCTTGGAGCACCATCTGGACCAAAGGGCCAAAATTTGTCCTGTCCAGAACAGATCTAACTGAACCACAGTCTGTGTAACGAATTGACGAGGGTGTGGAGAAGAAGAAAACCGGGGAGAAAAACACAGCAGCAAAACAGAACAAAAATCGAGCTGAGAAACACTGAGACTGAAACAAAGAGAAACGAAAACAGAAACCCACATGTTTATGCTTAAAACAGACAATGGGAAACACCTGGACAGGGGACGAGACAAAAACAAGACACAGGTGAACAGAATAACCTGGCGGTGGGGCTTTAATGGGCTAAAACCAAAATAACAACAAACGTACGTGGAAACACAGACACATGGTAAACAACAACATAGACAGGGAAACGGGAAAAGATGGCAGAACGTTATAAAGATGGCAGAGACTGGAAGTGACAGGGAGGATGTTTGTCTACATGGTAGTTTACTGTGTGAAAACACGATAGTTTACTGTGTGGCATTCAAACTAATTTCAGGAAGCTGAGGCAGCTTAGCAAAGAGAAAGAAGTGCAACATGAAACCAGAACTAAACGGATCAAATCTAAACAATGTGGACCAGAGGAAAGGAAAATTTGTTAAAGAGAAGAAAGTTGAGAAACTGAAAAGAACAGCAGATTTTTCTTTAATTCCTTATTTCTCCTTAAAGTGGAGTTTAGGAGAAACAAGTCAGACTTCAAAAATCTCCTGATAAGAAGATGATTTATTAATGACGAAACAAAGAAAGGGCTGTTGTGAACAGCAAAAATCTTCCTCTGGGTGAACCTTGATCTGGACCTTCAGGTGTGAAAACGCCCTCACTGTGAAGGTAGAAGAACATGATCAAAACTGTAGAGTTCAAGACAAGGTGAGAAAAGCAGCGGTGGGTGATATAAATGGACTAGTAGGACCAATCCATTCCCTCTCTTTTCAAGAAAAGCATTAAATTAATTATATTCTGTTTATTAAGTTTTTCATAGCTGAATTTTGGCCCCACTTCTCGTCCACGGCTGTTTGAGATATTGGCACCATTCCAGCTCTGACACGTTGATTGAATTATCAGGGGCCAAATATTGATCATTTAAGGTTTAAAGAACTGGCTTGTATGGTTGAAAGTTTGCACATTGTGCTGTCATCTCACTCTGAGAGCTATCAGGGCTCTAATGATGGTTTTGTGCTGCTCATAAACAACCATTAAGGCCTTAATTTACAGGTCAATTATAAAAAGAAAAATGTGTGTCAGTGTTGTTCTGGTTTATAAAAAATATTTTTTGAAAAAATATTCTGTAAACAATAGTGCCACCATTTGGTAGCGAGGACAAAGTATGTATGTAATAAGGGGCTGATTTAGATCTAGCCCAAGCTGTAGGTCAGGGGTCCTGGAGGCCCAGCGTCCAGCAAAGTTTTACTAAACCTGCCGATCAACAGGTGAGTTGGACCAGACATGTTTGAGCTGGAAAGTCAGATTGAAATAAATTGAAAAATATCTGTAAAATTTTACATTATAATATTTTTTGCATATATTGGTTTAGATATTTGACAGTAAGTTTCTAGTGTTGTCTCATAGGCCAACATCAGTTCACTTAGTTAGACAACACTAGCAACTCAGTGTCAGTTGTATGTCGAATCACTAAAAAGAAGAAATTCTCAGAAGGAGCCGGTTACTTAAAACTGACCTGTGTGATTTGAGATGAGTTCTTGTCTGAGTTGCTGAGGTTTTTGGAGGGGGGGGATTCTTTGGTTTTGGAGGTCATGGTGAGGGCTTTCCTGCACAGCAGACACATCTGCCTGGCTTTTCTCTCTCAATAAAGCCGGGTGAGCCTCTCAGCCTAATCCGGCCGGCCTTCTCAGGGGAGATAGCCTTAATCAAACCCGGGGGGGGGGGGAGTCGCCAGGTTACGGCCGCGGAGTGCAATTACATCCCTGATTATTTTAGCTCTGAAGCCGCTGGCATGTCTCCGGACGGTGCTTTTTCCCAGTCATGTTTTTAGACACCAGGGTCTGAATCGGATCCTCCTCTTAAAACTTAAATTTGATTTTGAGTTAATTAAAAGCATTAATTTAATATCCATACTGTAAATGTGACTGTTTTAAAAACATTGAGGTCTAATAGCAAGTTAAATAAAATAATCTATTTTATGTTCTGCTGAAAGATGGGTGTTTCCACTAAAGTGGCCAGTGAATGGAAGCATAAGGTGGGTGTTTCAAATAAAGTCTTCATTAAGTGGAAACAGAAGGTGAGTGTTTCTAATAAAGAAGCCAGTGATAGGAAGTACAATGTTGGTGTTTCTAATAAAGTGGCCGGTGAGTGGAAGTACAATGTTGGTGTTTCTAATAAAGTGGCCGGTGAGTGGAAGTACAATGTTAGTGTTTCTAATAAAGTGGCCGGTGAGTGGAAGTACAATGTTGGTGTTTCTAATAAAGTGGCCATTCAGTGAAGCACAAGGTGGTGTTTCTAATAAAGTGGCCAGTGAGTGGAAGCACAAGGTAGGAGTTTCTTTACTCTAGATCAGTCAATTAAGTGAGCATGCAGTGAAAAAGGCACAGGGTGGTCAGTATTCAAGGCCAGCGAGGGGAGAGCCATTGATTTTTGTCCTTTTCTGAGTAGCTGTGCCCTTTTAGCTGCAGCTGGCCATGGACACATGAACATAAGCACGCACACACGCACACACACACACACACACACACACACACACACACACACACACACACACACACACACAGCTCGCTCTTTGTCTGTTTGACTTCTCAAGCTCATCTTTCACTCAGCTCAAGTCTTTAGAGAAAGATCATTTCCGGAGTCACTTTGTCACTGATCCGCTGAGACCTGTCTAGTGTAGGTGGGAATGTGTGTGTGTGTGTGTGTGTGTGTGTTTGTGTGTGTGTGTGTGTGTGTGTGGGGAAAGGTAATGCAGTATTGAGCAGCATCTCTGTTCTCTACTCAATCCATCTCTGAAACAGTGTCTAAGTGAAGGATTGTGTTTTTCGATTTTAAAGGGCCCATACCCCACCTACTGTCATGATAATAATAATAATAATAATAATAATAATAATAATAATAATAATACATTTAACGTGTAAGTGCCTTTCAGGGCACTCATTGACACCTTACAATACACATTATACCAAGACATCAACAATCCAATTATACACCAAAATCAAACAGTTACTGTGCCTTTAAGACTGATATATGTAAATGAGCTCTGTTCTGATTAGCTGTCCTGTACTGCGGCACATTCAGAAAGCAGTCCGGTGCTTCCACCTTCGGATCGATAATCTATTTAAACAAAGAGCAGAGGTTCTGCTGTCTCTATGAAGGAAGGTCCATGACCCCCAAAGCTGGATCTTCTAACACCAGTTCACATACTCCTCTACACCAATGACCTCCAAGAACTCAGCTGTTAAACTCCTGAAGTTTGCTGACGACACTGCACTCATTCAGGATGGTGATGAACAAGCTCAAGACTGTAGAGATGATGGCGGACTTTAGGAGACATCCCTCAACACTGCTCCCCCTCGCCATATCAGACAGCCCAGTGTCTACTGTGGACATCTTCAAGTTCCTGGGTACCACCATCTCCCAGGACCTGAAGTGGGAGACCAAGGAGACCCCTTCCACCCGCACACAGACCCTCACAGACCCCTCCCACCCGGACACAGACCCTCACAGACCCCTTCCACCCGGACACAGACCCTCACAGACCCCTCCCACCCGGACACAGACCCTCACAGACCCCTCACACCCTGGACACAGACCCCTCCCACCCTGGACACAGACCCTGACAGACCACTCCCACCCTGGACACAGACCCTCACAGACCCCTCACACCCTGGACACCCTACATATATGTATATATGAGTGTGTACACATATATACTGTATATACAGTATATATTTTTTTATATTTATAAATATAAATCCGTATTACGTATTCATAGCGTATATTGTATATTATTGTTTATTATATCGCTCAGTATATTGTTCGTTGTGTCGTTCATATATTGTTGTGTTTTATACTGTTGTGTTTGAGAGACCATCGACTGGAACCAAATTCCTTGTATGTGTTCGTTCACATACAATGAAACACGATTCTGATTCTGATTCTGAAATATGGAACTTTAGGCAATTAGAGATGAAAACCCTTCCTCTAAGCTTAAACCAACAGAAACATTCCTCCGAAACTGGTCTGGTTCAGGGACTGGACTGGAAATGAGAGTCTTTGGAAGCCTGGAGAACTGTTCCTCGAGACCACGTTAAAATTTAAGAAGGTTCTTTGGAAGCGACGAAGAAATGGAGAGTGGCTGGAGACTTTTTGCACAATACTGCAGGTCCCCCCGTCCACACAAACCCTTCACAAACACAAGGGCTCCGTTCAGAGCTCACACTTGAGCAAAAATATTCATACGTTATTGATGATATTTCAGTAATTGTGGCTAATTAAGCGACATTAGAGACTGAAAGGAAAGGAAAATGCTTCTACGCTTTAGAGATGATCCCACACTTGGGAATTACGATTCCAGTGCTCCGAATGAGGCGGTGAACTCTGTGTTTTCCTGCTGCTCACTTCAGACGGCATTAGATGGTGCGCAGCCTTTGTTGTGGTCTGAAATGGAAAGGCTTGAAAATGGGTTTTTTTGTCGGGGAATTGTTTTTGGAGGAGGCCTCTCGGAGAGAGCTGTCAGAATTGGGGGGTGAGATGAAAACTGTAAATGTTAGTTTGCTCTGGCTGACAGCTGTGAGAAATAGGCGTCTCTATAGCTCTCCATGAGGCCAGGCCACGTCTGTGGAAGCCGCATCAAAAGGCTCTGACAGACAGACGCTCAGTGTGAGGAGCTCACCAGTGGCTTCACCGCTCCTTCATCTGTCTTCCCTCGCTAATGCCGTGTCACTGCAGACGGGCATGTTACTGTTTGAAGAGGATCATGTTTCTGCTCCATAAAGCCTCCAAATGCAAACTCCAGACGTTTTCCAATAGCATGGATACGTCCACGCTGGGGGGGGGGGGGGGGGGGGTGTGTTTCCTCTCAACACAGGACCCGTGGCAAGTTAAATGATACAAAACTGGAAGAAGAAAGGAAAATAAAAATCGCTCTGTTTTATTCATTCACACATTTATTAATCTTGACCGGTTTGTAACTGTTCTGTAACTGTGTGATAATTGACTATTTCTAACCTAATTACGAAATTGACAGTGTATCGCAAATTATATCTCGTAGCCCACCCGCGGTACCTTCGCGGCCAGCCGGGGGCACACGATCAAGCATTCGGAATTCTTTACTGTGGCTCTGTAAAGCCGTTACACTGCATGTTTTAGGGTAATGATGACAGAACAAACAAACAAACAAACAAAAGAATAGATTGTAAAGAAACAGGCACTCTAGCTAACTGGCAGCTAACGTCAAGCTAGTCGATACAACATTTTCCACTGACTCCAAAAGGCCAAACAACAATAAAGTCACATTTTAGACGTTTGCTGTTTGTGCATCCTTGAGAAATGGGCGTGGCTGAGGCCAAGATGATCAGTATACTGGTGGTGCTGAATGCGTTTATCTAGGATTCCTTTATCTAGGATCTATAGACACTTAAAACATTTGTTCCCATTTCTACTCAATACACCAAAGATAGTCTGACAGACATAAAATAGAGGCTATTGAGTATAAAACAGCTATTCAATATTAGTCCAGATATTTTTTGACTGTCTTAAAGGATCTCAACACTGCTGGATTCATTTTTTTAAATTATGCAACTTTAATTTAGTCCATACAGCCCACAGTGGCTGTTTGTGATGTCACAAAAACAACACATTTCCCTAATCCACAATTTAGGATTGTTTTTGACAGATAAACACACACAAGTGTTGTAAATGGACTTCAGGAGGGAAGACAAAAAGGATACGAGCCTTTTAATGATTTTGAGATGTTTCCAGTTGTTCAGTAATGGGATTTACGTCACCGCACAATATGCAAGCAGCCCACTTTGGAGTTTTAAAAAATACGGTGAACATCCCGCCTTTTCCATACCATTAACAGATTTAAATACAAAACTGCTGCTTTAACCATCAATTTATATTCACTTTTCTCTCCAACACGCAGTACTTAGATTAAAGTGAACAAATAGTTAACTGTAACTAGCTAAATATCAATAGTCAGTAATAAAACCCACCACTAGGGGGCCACCTAATCACGTCAGGGCCCTTGGTCCTGGCCTATATGGCACTAATGGACGTGAAAATAGAAAGAGTCTTAGGCCTCATATTTCTGACGACTGTGCAGAAACGAGGCACACGCAGGGTGTGGTTGGTTGTAGGCGTTTTTCCGGGAATGCCGTGGTGCCCACAAGCCACAGAAAGGTCTAATGGGAACCAAATGGAGGCCTGATCCTCGGAGCCGGGCAATACGCTTCCCTGTTATTTTTGGAAAGTGCCCCCGGTGGAAAACTGGCCCTTCTTTGTTTGGGTAAAGCAGCTGAGCAATTCAAGTAGACTCAGGAGATACGACTCACCCCCAGAACAGAGAGGGGGGTCGGCCTGCAGATGGATGCTATTAGAGCACATACGAGGCCCTGTAAAGCGCTAGAGTCCTCTTGGCCTCGTATCAGAGCTCTGTTTGGTTTAATAACACGCCGTGTGTGAAAGAAAAAATACATCTAATCCTTTTCCAAGCAGACAAAGCAGCCTGGATCACTTTGTTAACAGGGTGCGCTTTTTTATAACAATCTCGTTAAAATACGCAACATTTAACAGAGCATTTACTCCATAAAAGTGCAGCAGGTGGATGTAGATGTTTGAGGTGGTTCTGTTTCTGATGTCGGTCTGAAATACAGTATTGTGCAAGTCTTGAGCCCCTCGTTTCTTCATACTTTGCTTCCACAGAGGCAGACTTCTTTTTTTTCTTTCTGTGGTCTTGAGGAACTTTTAAAGACTCTCATTTCCAGTTCAGTCCCTGAACCTGACCAGTTTCAGAGGAATGTTTCTGTTGGTTAAGACACACAGTGACCTACGTATGAATCATTC
>JBBJLS010005174.1:0-16346 GCA_037577275.1 Bryconaethiops microstoma
TCCTCACTGATGTGGACCCCCAGGTACTTAAAGCTACTCACCCTCTCCACTTCAAGCTCCCGGATAAACAGTGGCTGATGAGGCCTCCTCTTCTTCCTTGTGTGCACTATCATCTCCTTTGTCTCATCAGTGTTGAAAGCGTATTGGAAATTTTGAACTAATACATGTTTTGAACTAATGATTGAACGTCTGTTAACCTTACACTGACCATATGCTGTATGTGATAAACTTATGATAAACATGTGCTTCTCATATGATTCAAATTGTACTTAGGGCCCTAACCAGTTTCAGACCTTCATATGTATATCCCTTTTTTTACATTCATCGTCCTTCCTTGGGCACTCTGTTCTTAGTAATATATGTGTAGTTTATTCTTCTGCTATTTGTGAACTGAAAAACTAAATAATTCACAGGTGCTGAAATCAGCCTCCTGCACTATATAAGGGGCAGACCTCAGGATGAGTGGGCTTTTTTTCTTCTACTTCTACTTCTTCCTTCTTACATATTGTCTTTACTCACTATTTATATTTACTGTTCAACTATTTGCTAATAAAGGAGATTCTTAAAGGACTTTGGTGTGTGAGTCAACGGAGAATTGCCACAACAATTTTGGCGCCCAACGTGGAGCCGCTCATCTCTGCATGGGCTGTGGATGGGTGGCTCTGGAGGACGCTCGTGAGGACAAAATACCCCTCATTCTTGAAGATCTCCTCGTTGAGAGTCAAGGTAGATCTCTCCCTCCTCCAGCCTGTGGTGCAGCGGCCAAATCGAATCACCGCTGAAGTGAATTTAACCTCTCAGTAATTTACATAGATAATTACAGTGTAAAATGTTGGGAAGGTAGAAAGACAAGCAGACACCAACAGTCATGTAGAGGCGTCCTAATAAACGTTTCATGAAGTGATGAGTGATTCCAAACTGTATTAGGCGTATTACTATCTTATGACGATAGATAATTTGTGGTTTCTTAATTACAAGAAAAATTAAGACCGTTCACAGATGTGTGTTAACAGGGTGGGCGAACAGCGAATTACTCCCGCTGTTTTGGAAACACAGTGACCTGATCTCGTCAAGGGACATACTCTTAAGTGGGTCGGTCAGGGTTAAGAAGTTCATGGGGAGTTCCTGTCACAAAAGACACTAGCATTGTTGGTGCGTGAGTGAAGTTCTCCTTCCCTTCCAAATTATATTCAATAAAGAATAAGGTTAAGAATAGAGTGTTTGAACTCTAGAATATAGTGAGAGTTGTCCTTCCAGAATCTCCAGGGTTTTTCCTAACACTCTTTGTGGTCTAATGTGAGTAGCCTTGGGTCTCTCTCTCTCTCCTTTTCTGTATGTGTGTACACTGATAGCAAAAGGCATAAAAGGGAGAAGAAAAGAGTCACCTTTGCTTTCCTTTATTTTAATAAAATTGGGAAATGTCACAGTAAGTCACAAAAGCCAGAAAATGTAGCTCAAGGTATGACCTCAGAAGTGGTAATAACACAAGTGACAGAAACAAGCTGTATTTACGCAGGCCATTACATTTATGAAGACAAACTATGGTGAAAGTAGCGAAGCACAGTTTGATACTTGGCTGGAAGATTGCGGCTTTACAGGAAAGGGTAGTTTTAGCACCAGACAGTTAGAACAACTTAAGGACAAGTTGATAAAGAAGGAAAGAACTGAATGTGAGGTTAAATTTTCTGCAAATTGGAGGACCTTTGGGGAATGGCAGTGTGAGGTATATCGTAGGAAAAAAAAGTCAGGCAGGGAAATCCACATCTGTTTCCCAGTGTGCTAAGTTACAAAAAGATCCAGACCTGAATTCTGCCCCACCGGTGCAGATGCAACAGCCAGCATACAACAATCTCCACCCCCCTCTGCCTCCTGCAACCACTACCAAAGCAGAAGGAGGGCTGCAGCCACCGGACCTCCACACCGCTACAAAGGCCCTTGCAGCACTCACCCCTCCCAACCGGATTCCTTTTCTCTCCTTTCACCATCTACCACAAGGAATGGCACTCCGTACCAAGTGAATAACCACATGGCATCCAGCCCTTTTCGTGCAGCAGAAGATGGAAAGGTACATCAAGACACCTCTGATCGAAGTCGCTGGCACGAATGGACAAATACTCGTGCAGAGACCCTGGACTCTTACTGACATCAAAGAAAGCATGGTTCACCTATGAAGTGGGTGGAAAGAAGTTCGGGGATGAACTCCTGATTTTCTGCAAAGAATTCAGACCCACCACACATGAGCTGCGACGTCTCCTCAAGCGACTGGGCAAAAGCATCACAGGGATGGCTGGAGCAAGATCAACGTCTGGTGAACACAAACTGGGACAGTGTAGAAAACCAAGCATACGTGGCCTGCCTGAACAGATTCAGAGACAAACTGAGCTAAGCTTTTCCAGTACGCACAGACATGACCAAGATCAGCATGTGTAAACAAGAAGAAAAAGAGACAGTTTCTGCATACTTGGCAAGACTCGTGGAGGTGTATGAGAGACATTGTGGCATTGAAACCTGCCGCAGGCCTGGCCACTGGAGATGCAGCTCCAGAAACCTGGGAAGCACACCTACGCAACAGCTTCCTGAACGGGTTAAAACTAGAAATAGCTCAGCAAGTGAAAAAACTGTGTGTGTTGTGGGAAACATCAAATGTGACCAGGATTGAACAGTTCGCCATCCATGCTGAGAAATACTTCAAAGAAAAAGACAGAAAGCAAGTGGAGAAAAGAGCTGCTGAATTGCACAAAGCCACTGTCTCAACATTCCAGGGTACCAACACATCAAAGGGTAGGGGAGAAGGAAGAGGAAGAGCAAGAGGACACGGCAGAGGAGAAGGAGGGGATGTGCCTTCAAGGGAAACAGAGGGAGGTAACACACCACACACACATTGATGAGACAGTTCACATTAGAAAGGAACACGAACACCCCAAAAATAAGCATAACAACATAAGACAAACATACACCCCAAAGGTCAGTTAGAGTAAGTAAGGCTGAAGAGAAAAGTGAAGGTAGGGACAGTAAAAAGCAACCAGGGGAAAACAGTTCATTTTTTAAATATTCTCAGACACCCTACCAGCAACTTCCAATGATCTCATTATTTGTTAATGGAGAAAAGGTTGAATTATTAGTTGATTCAGGAGCATCACATTCAGTGATACAATGGGGGCTAGCTCAAATTAGGGAAGCTAACTCAAATTAGCTTCCCAAACATTGTGTACAGTAAGTACTTCTGGCCATGAGGCAGTAGAAAGATTTTCATATACACTTATCTGTATCAGTGAAAATGATCTGAGGGTCACACATCAGTTTTTAATTTCCCATGCAAATTGCACTTAAACCTCTCCTCAACCAGTGAAGGGATTACTGTGACTGAGTGAACGATTCGTAAAATGCAGCACTGAGCAGTCCCTGTATGTCTATGAATGGAGGCTTTGTCCTGATCAACTAACCAAGGTCACAGAGCACTTGGCAGCATTAGCACAAGATAAGACTAGCTCTGCTGGTACCAGCTTCATGTCCAAGGACGAATTGCATAGCGCAGCACATGTCAGACAGGGACAAGATAGACAGTTTAAAGACATTGACAGAGAACGTTTAACTCTGCAAACACTATATTGGTCCAAACACTATTGTGCCTATCAGGTGGCACTCCAAAGTGAACAATCTAATTATTTTGATGTTTCAGACTCTGCAAAGCCAGTGGATGGGGCCTGGAGAGACGTTGGTCCATGGATGGCTAGGTGCTCTTCAAAAAGAGCAGGCTGGGCACCCACAGCAGATCCAAAAATCTTGTATCATGCTCATCTTGTATCATGCTTAGTCTTTAAATCACATTTGCCAATATGTGTACATGTACAGCGTATCATGACCCAGACTAGAGATAAAGATCCTTTCAGGAATTTTAGCTTTAGCAGGAGATTTTTGTTTCCTTCTCTCACAGATGACCCCTCCCCAGAAGAGGGCCACCCAAGATTAAAGGAGGTCCCAAGTGAGGTGTGGGCAAAGGGTAAACATCACATGGGTTTAATTCGAGGAGCTGAACCAGTGGCGATCACCCCCCAAATCTGATTTTAGACCAAGGCAAACACAATATCCTTTGAAAACTGAGACAATTGAAGATATCAGGGCAGTGTTTAACTCTTTACTACAGGCAGGAGTAATTGTCCCTTGCCCAGACTCACCAGTGTGCATGCCTACTTTTCCAGTAAAAGAGACCAGAAAACCCCCAAACCCTAACGAATGGAGGTTTGTACAGGATCTACAAGCAGTAAATGCAGCAGTAAAACAGCGAGCACTTGGTGTTCCAAACCCCTACACAATACTCGGCCAGGTGCCCTCAGGGAGCAAGTGGTTTTCTGTTATCGATCTAGCTAATGCATTTTTCAGCATTCCTGCCCACAAGGACAGCCAGTTCTTGTTCACTTTTCAGTTTGATGGCAAACCATACACATTTACGCGCTTGTGTCAAGGCTATTGTGAGTCACCCACTATTTATAATTAGATGCTATGTGACAGCCTTGCACCACTAATTCTGACTCCTGGTTCTGCTTTGTTGCAATATGTAGACGATTTGATGATCTGCTTGCCTACCAAAGAACAATGTGAAGATGACACTGTTGCAACCTCGCTAAAGAGGGTCACAAGCACCTCTCCACAGACAGAGTCTCTGCAATCCAAAAGATTCCAAAACCAATCACGAAGAAACAAGTGTTATCAATCTTGGGAATGTGTTCTTATTATAGAACATTTATCCCTGACTATTCAGTAACGGAGGCTCCTTTGCGCAAATTGGCACATGCACCAGGCCTTACAGCCTCTTCACATGTACAATGGACAAATGAAGCAGAAGATGCTTTTTCACAACTGAAGCAAACTTTACAAAGCATACCCACTTTGGGATTATCAGATCCTATAAAGCCATTTTTGCAAACTGTAGATGAAAAGAAAGGTTGTATGACATCTGTTCTCTTACAGAAGCACAGGGACAAGCTGAGACCAGTGGCTTCTTTTTCAGGAAAATTTATATCCTGTGGCAGCTGGCCTTCCTCTATGTTTAGGAGCTGTAGCAGCTGCAGAAAAAGCAGTGGTTGCCTCAAGTTACATTGTAGGGTACTCTGATCTCACACTTTTGGTCCCACATGCTGTCTGCCTGCTTGTGTTAGAACAAAAGGGGTGTGCAGTAGTGTCAGACCATGACACATTGTGCGCAGAAAGCTTATCACCACATCTCTCAGCATAAGCAGCTGTAATACATGCCTTAATTCGTGCATGCAAACTGTCTAAGGGTGAAAAGCAGATATGCTTTTGCGGTTGTCCATGATTTTGGGGCTATTTGGAAACACAGAACTTTTCTAACTAGTTCAGGGACTTATATTGCACACCACCAACTTGTGTCTGAACTTTTGGATGCTATACAGCTTCCGAAAGCAATTGCTGTCTGCAAATGTCAAGCACACACTAACAAATCTGCTCCCGTTTCTTTAGGGAATGTCAGAGCTGATGCTGCTGCCAAGGAGGCGGCACAGAAAGGATGCCCAGCAGAACCACATTGTGCACAGATCTCTGACAAAACCACCCCTATTTTACAGGTTCCTGAATTACAGCAATGTGCCACCCCAGAAGAAAAGGCTCTCTGGCGAAAAGCAGGTTGTTCAATAATACAGGGAATATAGACGTGCCCCGAGGGGCGACCATGTCTACCTAAATACATGTTTCCATTTTATGCTAAGTTGATGCACGGTAAAGCACATGCGTCAAAAGGATTCCCAGAAGTGAACGAACATTGGTTTACTAAGGGCTTCTCAAATAACTCTCATAATTTTTGTAAACAATGCCTTATATGTGCACAACGCATGAAAAGGTGTACATACAGAATAAGCATAACATCCGACACCTGACAAACCATTTGATCACCTTTAAATGGACTTTATTGAACTAACACCAAGTGAAGGGGAAAAAGCATTGTCTAATAATAGTAGATATGTTTTCAGAATGGGTTGAGGCATTCCCAGGTGGGGAATTCCAGGTAAAATTTCAAGTGACAACGGAACACCTTTTGTGAGTGCTGCACTGAAACAGATAAGTATTTAGGATTCGACCTAAAACAACATTGCGCTTACCACCCAGCAAGTGCAGGAGCTGTAGAAAGGGAAAATGGCACACTAAAAAACAAACTCAGCAAATCATGTGCAAAAATTGGTTTGGGTTGGACAAAGGTCTAGCACTCACACAAATGAGGATGTATGTGAGATCTAAACATAACTTGAGCCCATTTGAGATTCTGTTCGGACAACCTCCGAACACAGGAATTGGGCCTGTGAAAGCTCCTCTTCCAAAAACATCTATGTGTGATGATGCAATGCTTGAATACTGCGCAACCCTGTCTTCTGCTCTCTCATCCATACACAGACAGGTCAAAGCGGCCTTACCCTCACCAGCTGAAGGACCACTCCATGATCTCCATCCTGAGGACTGGGTAGTGGTTGAGGACTTCAGGAGAACCAGGTGGAACAAGCCCTGGTAGACGGGACCGTTCCAGATACTCCTCACCACTCATACCGCAGTGAAAACCAGTGGAAGGGCCACTTGGATCCATTCCAGCCATTGTAGGAGAATTCCAGAAATGTTTTAAAAGGGTACTAAATGTCTAGATCTTTGACCCCAGCCATAATATTTGCACTTTGCATAATATTTGACAAAGACTTGCACAGCATCAGTAAATGACAAAACAAGCAAATTTAAGTGTAACATCACCATCACCTCCAATGCTGGCTCAATGTGGGTGTGTGGGACATTTGCATATCACTGCCTACCAGATCGATGGCATGGCTGTTGCTATCCAGCAATGATAGTTCCAACATTTCATTTAATCACATCAGGTAACTTTGAACCACATGGCTTCAGCAGAACAAAGCGGATCCATAGATAGTCTGCCCAGTTGGTATCGGGGATATCAGCTGTGGGACCCATGGATGGGACCCAGTGCCTCCACAGGCTGGTCTCTACTGCCTGGAGGAGGGACGGCAGCTTTGTTCAATAAGTTAAATGGTTTAGCATGGCAATTGTTGGCATTGGCTAATGACATTGAAGAAGCCCAAGCAATAGTGAATAGTGAGCTTCGTGCTATCAGAACCGCAGTTATCCAACATAGACTAGCACTGGACCTATTATTAGCAGAAAAGGGCAGCGTTTGCAGAATCCTGAACATGTCATGTTGTTTCCACATTCCCGACTACCACGATAATCTTACCTCTCTGATTGAACATATGCAGCAGGCGGTTCTGATTCCTCCAGAAGCAGACGCCTCCTGGTTGCATTGGATGCGTGGCATATTCAGAGAGTGGGGCTCATGGTTTATAACCAGCTGACTTCCAGTGATTATAATTGTCCTATTGATACTACTATTTCCACCATGCCTTATCACCCTGATTAATCACCTTATTTTGAGAACAGTGACTAAGACAGTTGAGAAAGGCTATCAACTGATAAAGATTGATCCAGAAGAAATCCTGGACTGGCCTCCCAGCCCTCCTGAGGATTACGATCCTCCCTTCAAAGACCTTGACGATAATGAAGTGTAAATGAGTGATTGTTATGTTAAAAGATAAAGTTCTCTTGTCTATAATGCTTGCTTGAACACCCCAGTGCTTTACACAGACAAAAAAAGCCTTAGGTTTTTCTCACTCGCACGTTAATGAAGTATTAAGTTGAATCCTTGTGAATTCTTCTGAGTTCTGTACATATCTCTATTATTATTGTTAAAATTTACAATGTTATGGGTTATCTTAAAATGATAAAAGGGGGGAAATGTATTGGAAATTTTGAACTAATATACATTTTGAACTAATGATTGAACCTCTGTTGAACTTACACTGACCATATTCTGTATGTGATAAACTTATGATGAACATGTGCTTCTCATATTATACAAATTATACTTGGGGCCCTAACCAGTTTTAGATCTTCATATAAATATCCATTGTCTTTACGTTAATCATCCTCATGGGTGTCTGCTTTGTGGTTTTCACTCAAACATGAGACGTGGGACCATGCACCTGTTATATTCACATGGCACAAGATTTAAAAAGCTGGTCCTCTGCAAGGCAGCATAAGTTGAAATGCATAATGCTAGTATGGGGAGATAAGGAATATTAGCTATCATTTAGCTATTTTGAGCTTGGCAGTTAGGCAGCTCTCTAGAGTCCCCTTAAATCTCCAAAAGGCAGACTAACTTATGGCTTATTGCTATGTGCTTGTTTAGGGTATGCAGTTGCAGCAGGTCCCTGCCTCAGTGAGACAAGAGTGATGTTACAGAGGTGCTGCATGGTATTTATACTTGTCAAATTTAGATGCACCACCTTAGCAGTATTGCTAAAATTGTTAATTAAGGCCAAGGGGTATGAAAACGTTCTTCCATTCTGGATCATTAACAGTACTACGGTTTTATTTCCATACTGTAGGCCAGGCCTAGGTGTATATAAATGTAGAAATTCCGGAAGTTATAATTGGTCATGATTGTATTTATAATTTGGCTTCCCCATCCCAGAACAAGCTTGATACACCCCTGATAAGATCTTTGTTTAAGATTTATGGTCAATGGTCAAAAAGTAATGAAAGCCATTCAGAGAGATTTAATGCGAAATCATATGACTTTATTTTTTCCTGGGTGTCAAACCCCACAAATGTATAGAAACTTTAGAAGGAGCAGAAGAAAATCATGTGAATTCATTTTCAAAATTAAGAATTGCCATTTTAATTGGGGGGAGCGGGCCATATTCGTGGCATCAAGAGCGTTTCCAGACTCTATTCCAGGTCTTGTGACGAGATGGGAAAACTCACTGAGATTCTGAAACACTGGGTTTCATTCACAAGGAAAACCAGGCAGACATTCGTTCTGAGCTCTGCAAAGAAAGAAAAGCAGGGACAGGAGGGCAGACTGGAGCTTTGATTGTTTGAATTTAAACTCCTTATTCAGTGAAAAAGGTAACAAGTGCTCTGCTACTGAGCGTGCACACACACACACACACACATACCTTCATGTTTAATGTTTAAGTGGAAACTCAGTGCGACAGTGACTGCATTACACTCCACAGTCCACCAGCGGGCAACATATGAATGTAACTATTGTGAAAGTTCTGCTGTTTGGTGGACAAAGTGAGAGAAGAAAAAAGAGTGGGAACTTTCTTTTGGGGAGAGGCAGAGGCAGTGTTGAAACTGGCCTGTGTTTATCCCACTTTTTATGACTGAGTGGTTTCTTCAGATTTTTTAAGAAATAAAAGTTAAGCACATTTGAGGGGTTTTTTTTGTGTAAAACACATTGGCTCTATTCTTTGTGCAAGAAACTGTTTTGTTTACATCACTACTGATCTGATTATTTGTGTTTTTAAATTTTTTACATAATTTGTTTTTTTAATTATTGCATTTTGCTCAGCCATCACTACTGTCATTAATTAAGGGCCTGCCATTTCAATGGCAGTCCCTTATTATTCGTCACCTGGGTTTCTTTATTATTATTATTAAGGGCCGGCCATTTCAATGGCAGTCCCGTATTATTCTTCACCTGGATTTCTTTATTAAGGGCCTGCTCTATTAAAAAGAATTCATTTTAATGGCAGTCCCTTATGGTTATTCACCTGGATTTCTTTAGTAAGGGCCTGCCCATTCAATTAGAATAGGGCAGTCCCTTATTGTTATTGTACTGGGTTTCTTTATTAAGGGCTTTATTAAGGGCTTTATTAAGCAGAAGGCTCCTATTCATTTGAATAGGGAAGGCCCTAATTGTTATTGTCCTCGGTTTCTTTGTTAAGGGCCTGCCCTATTAAAATGAATGGGACCGAAGCTCCCATTCATTTTAATGGGTAGGCCCTTATTGTTATTGTCCTCGGTTTCTTTATGATTATTCTTTATTATTCTTCCGTTGCAATGAATGCGGCCCGAACCGTGGCGCACACCCAGGCAACCTATATATCAAAACGTTCGGCTCGTCACCATGAGGTGTGGTATTACTTTTATTGGCGTTTCGCGTTAACGTGGCGACGCTACACACCCACAAAGATGGCCGAAATGCCATAGAGAATGAATAGGGCTCAACTTTCGGATCATCCTGCTCGGAAACGCTCGTCTGAAACCCACCAAAGTTCATGTGATACCTCGGGCCAACTGTCCCGACACACAAATGCATTCGTTGATGACCCGCACTCGTCTTTTCCTCGTCTTTCGCTCATTCCTTTTTCCCCCATTGACTTCCATTCATTTTTCATCCCATTGAAATGAATGCAGTTTCGGGAGAATAAACTCTGTGTCCATACAGTGTCCAAGCCTTATGAAACCTGGTATGAGACCTCAGGCCACGCCCCTAAGGACATGCCTGTTTAAAGTGACCTATATGACCAAAGGTATTGGGATGCAGCTACCATACAAAACTATGTGGACAAAAGTATTGGGACAGAGTTTTCTGGATGGTTGCTAAGCCATGAAAGGCAGTTGCTATGGTGTAGGAGATGGTTGCTATGCAGTTTCTGGGTGGTTGTTTTGGGCTTAAAGACAGTTGCTATGGTCTAGGAGATGGTTGCTATGAAGTTTTTGTTTGGTTGCTAAGGTATAAAAGGTGGTTGCTATGGTGTAGGAGATGGTTGCAAATTAGTTTTTAGTCAGTTGCTATGGTGTAGGAGGTGGTTGCTATGAAGTTTATGGGTGGTTGCTGTGCTATGAAAGGTGGTTGCTATGGTGGAGGAAAAGGTTGCTGAGGAGGTTTTAGGCAGTTACTATGGTGTAGGAGGTTGTTGCTATAGAGTTTCCAGAAAATTGCTATGGCAGACAAGGTGGTGTTGCTAGGTGCTAGCTGTGATATGGAAAGTGGTTTCTAAGCAGTTTTTGGCAGTTGCTATGGTGTAGGAGCTGGTTGCTATGAAGTTTCTGGGTGGTTGCTGAGGTATAAATGGCGGTCGCTATGGTGTAGGACATGGTTGCTGAGGAGGTTTTAGGCAGTTGCTATGGTGTAGGAGGTTGATGCTATGGAGTTTCCAGACAGTTGCTATGGCATACAAGGTGGTTGCTAGGGTGTTACTAGGTGTTTGCTGTGATATCGGAGGTGGTTTCTAAGCAGTTTTTGGCAGTTGCTATGGTGTAGAAGATGGTTGTTATGAAGTTTATGGGTGGTTGCTAAGGCATTAAAGGTGGTTGCTATGGTGTAGGAGGTTGTTGCTATGAAGTTTGTGTTTGGTTGCTAATATGTAAAACGTGGTTGCTATGATGAAGGAGATGGTTGCTAAGTAGTTTCTTGTCCGTTGCAATGATGTAGGAGATGGTTGCTATGAAGTTAATGGGTGGTTGCTAAGGTATTAAAGATGGTTGCTGTGGTGTAGGACATGGTTTCGAAGTACTGTTTAGGCAGGTACTATGGTGTAGGAGGTGGTTGCTATGAAATTTATGGATGGCTGCTAAGGTCCACAAGGTGTAGGAGATGGTTGGTATGAAGTCTGTAGGTAGTTTCAAAAGGGCGGCAGGCCCTTTCAAAATTTCTTCAGTAATTTAGATTTTTGTAGTTTATTATTTTTCTAGTTTATTATTATGTCATATAAAACTATGTGGAGAATAGTATAGGGACACACACACACACACACACACACACACACACACACACAGAGTCACACACACTAATGCTATGCTAATGCCACGCTCATGCTAATGATATGACAATGCTAACACTAGGCTAATGCTAGGTTATTATCAATGTTAATGCTATGCTAATGCTAATGTTATGCTAATGTTAGCTAATGCTATGCTAATGTTATGCTAGGCTAAAGGTTCACTACTACTAATGCTAAACTAATGTTAATGCTAGGCTAATGGGAATGCTATGCTACCGTTAATGCTAGGCTAATGCTAATGCTAGGCTAACATTAATGTTATGCTAATGGTCTGCTAATGCTAGCATTGTATTAATGCTATGCTAATGCTATGCTAATGCTACGCTAATGCTAGTCTATTGCTAAGCTAATGTTACGCTAATGCTATGCTAATGCTATTTTGGATATGGTTGGTATGGAGTTTGTAGGTAGTTTCTAGGCAGCAGGCCCTTTTAAAATTTCTTAAGGAATTTTGTTTTTTTCTAGTTATAGTTTATTTTTCAGGCGAATTAACTCTCAGTGTCCATACAATGACCAAGCCTTATGAAACCTGGTATGACACCTCAGGTCACACCCCCGAACACATGCCTGTTTAAAGCAAAGTACATGTCCAAAAGTGTTGGGACGCAGATGGCATACAAAATTATGTGGACAAAAGTATTGGGACACACCTGTTTAATCTAAACTATATGGACAAAAGTATCCAGAGTTTTTCTGGATGGTTGCTAAAACATGAAAGGCAGTGGCTATGGTGTAGGAGATGGTTGCTATGCAGTTTATGGGTAGTTGCTGTGGGCTTAAACGCAGTTGCTATGGTGTAGGAGATGGTTGCTATGAAGTCTCTGGTTTATTGCTGTGGGCTTAAATGCAGTCGCTATGGTGTAGGAGGTGGTTGCTATGAAGTTTATGGGTGGTTGCTGTGCTTTGAAAGATGGTTGCTATGGTGTAGGAGATGGTTGCTGAGGAGGTTTTAGGCACTAACTATGGTGTAGGAGTTTGTTGCTAAGGAGGTTTTAGGCCGTTAGTATGCTTTAGGAGTTTGTTGCAATGGAGTTTCCAGACAATTGCTATGGCATACAAGGTGGTTGCTAAGTTCTAGCTTTGATATCGGAGGTAGTTTCTAAGCAGTTTTTGGCAGTTGCTATGGTGTAGGAGATGGTTGCTATGAAGTTTATGGGTGGTTGCTGAGGTATAAAATGTGGTTGCTATGGTGTAGGAGATGGTTGCTGAGGAGGTTTTTGGCAGTTGCTATGGTGTAGGAGGTTGTTGCTATGGAGTTTCCAGAAAGTTGCTATGGCATACAAGGTGGTTGCTAGGGTATTGCTAGGTGCTGACTGTGATGTCAGAGGTAGTTTCTAAGCAGTTTTTGGCAGTTGCTGTGGTGTAGGAGATTGTTGGTTTGAAGTTATTGGGTGATTGCTAAGGTATAAAAGTTGGTGTGTATGTGTGTATGTACACACACATACAGGCACACTAATACTATGCTAATGCTAGGCTAATGCTAGGCTAATGTCAATGTTAATGCTATGCTAATGCTATGCTAATGCTAGTTTAATACTATGCTAGGCTAATGTTTAGCTACTGCTAATGATATGCTAATGCTAGGCTAATGTTAGGATAATGCTAAGCTAACGCTAGTGCTAATGTTATGCTAATGCCATGCTAATGTTAAACTAACACTAGGCTAATGCTATGCTTATGCTAATGCTATGCTAATGGTACATTAATGTTAGGCTAACGCTAGCATTGTGGTAATGCTATGCTAATGCTAGGCTAATGTTAATACTAGGTTAATGTTTAGCTTCTACTAATGCTTTGCTATTGCTATTTTGGAGATGGTTGGTATGGAGTCTGTAGGTAGTTTCTTGGCTGCAGGCCCTTTTCAAAATTTCTTCAGGAATTGTTTTTTTCTAGTTATTCTTTATTCTTCCATCGCACTTAATGTGGTCCGAATTGTGGCATGCACCCAGGCAACTTATATATCAAAACGTTCGGCTCATCACCGTGCCAATAAAATTACTTTTATTGGCATTTCGCATTTCCATGGCGACGCCAACTCTGTGCTGCCACCTGTGGTACCTGGCTTTCTGTAGATAGCTCCTGATAGGCTTCCTTGAGAACCGTGAGCCACTGAGCAAGCTCTGCACATGCTGTGAATGACTCATGCAGTGCTTGTCGTAAGCCAATAACAGCCCGATTCAGCCCATCAATCATTGCTGTCAGGATGAATGGCCAATAGTTCGCCCTGTGTCGTGTGGAGGATAAACCCAATGTGTCACGAGACTCAGTAGTCTATGCACTTTGCTCTGAGAATGCTCTCTGACTAGAGCAGAGATTCCTACCTGTAATCCATGTTCTCACAGTACTCACAGTACTGGAGAAATTAGCTGATATGGTGGCGAGGTGAAGACTCAATGACTGAGCAATGACTACAATGAGCCCCTTGAACAATGAGTCCCTTGCAGGTCACATGACAGGTGTGTGTGACGCATATCATTGATTGATGTGCCATTTGAACCATTATCTGCAAGTGGAAAGAGCATCACTCCACCATCAACTGGCCACACAAAGGAACTTCTTGTAAGATTTCTGAACAGGGAGTTAGAAAGACCAAGAGCCAAGGACAACACAGAAAGAGCTCCAGAAAGACTTAGAGGCAGCAGGTAAAATTGTTAGAGAGAAATAGGCAATGCATTCCACTGGCATGGCCTCTATGCACACTTACCCCACAAGACCTGAAGAAAAAAACATGTTGAAACATTTAGTGTGCTACACAACATATGGACATCCCTATGAAATACTGGGAGAATGTAGTCTGGTCAGATGACACCAAAATTAAACTGTTTGTGTGTCACACTACATACCACGTTTGAAGGAGAAACAGCACTGCACATCACCAGAAAAACACTATTCCAACGGTGATGTTTGGAGGTGGAAGCATGTGCTGTTTCTTATCTCATGCTACTGGCAGACTTCATATAATTCAATTCAATTCAATTCAGTTTTATTTATATAGCGCTTTTTATAACCAAGTTGTCACAAAGCAGCTTTACAGTACACAGGTCTGAGCCCCTAGTGAGGCGAGGAAAAACTCCCTCATTTGGAGGAAGAAAACTCAGGAGGAGCCAAGACTTAAAAGGGGAACCCATCCTCCTCAGGTCGACCCAGAGAGAAAGAAACAAGAGTCTTTATGGGGATAAATAACAAGAGAATGAAAGAGTTCTACACCAATTAAGGCTTGCCTTTACAATCAAACCAGGAAACCTTTTTAGTGTAATGTAATGGAACTTTACACTGGAAATGGGTTGAGTTGTGTCTTTCTTGTGTGCTGCATATTAAACTTGAATTATATGTGAGTTGGTTTAATATTTACATGGTTTTCTATATGAAATTATTATGTTATTCCCCTTTGGAATTTCTTTTGAGAAATGTTATAACTCACTCCAAAGGAATTGTAATAATATACTGATTCGATTAGTAATGTTTGCAACGAGCAGAAGGAAGTTTCACTGCTGTGGGCGGACTTCATTTGATGCCCATCTGTATTATTTATGTATTTCCTGACCCTTTGTGCAGGCAAATAAATCTGCTGGCGAATCCACCCACCAACTCTGCCTCCTTCATCCAGTACAAACACAACACAGTAACAGTGGTGCCGTGATTCCTGTGTATCCCTGTTGGTCATTGATCCATGACTCTTCGGACCAGTGGGCCTTTGTCATCCTGCAGTTTTTTTTTGATAAACTAAGCACTTTTATGGGACCTTTTAACCACAACATGTAGACAACTGTTATTAGTGTGCAGAACTGTAATGGGAATAGTACTGCGGTATATACAGCTGTTTCTTATTTCTCTGCCTGTCTTAGTTTTTGCCCTTTGCTATTTAATTTTTTTTTTTTGTTGTAATGGATAGTCCACAGCTTTCAGTTGGGGTAGGTCGGGGTAGAGGCTTACGGGGGGTGCCTGTTGGTAAACGGGTAGGGATGGTGACTTCCACTTGTTTTGTTGGTAACACACCAAACCCAGTTCACACACAGCATGATTGCCCCATGACTCATGCACCCACTCCCGATATAGCACATGATGTTCTAGATCAGATGGGTAACTTTGTGCAACACACTGGCCAACGATTAGCAGATAGTCTCCTGACACACTTAAGTACATCTAGCCCGACAGCAACTACATCTTCCTCTAGTGCACACAGTAACATTCACACTGGCTCAGGACTCTGTGTTGAGTTCATCTCAGCTTCAAGTAGTGAGTCAAAGAAAGTTGGGGGATACCCCTACATTCAGAGGTGATTCATCTGATACTGTTACACTTGAAGAATGGGTTGAGCTCATGCGAACATTCATAAAAAAGGGAAGTCTGGGTGCTGGGGAGCAAGGTGAGGAGATACTCACACACTTAAGTGGCAAGGCCAAAGATGTTAGAATGGGCATGAAGTCTAGTGGGGTTGACATTAGAAATAGCCCAGTTTCCATATATGGCCTTTTGAGGAAGCACTTTAGTTGTAAGCGGTTTTCACCTCTCCCTCTACAAGACTTCTACTCAACCCTCCCCAAGCCTCAGGAAGACCCCTACGACTACTGGTTGCGCCTTAACTGTGCTGCTGATGTTGCTACAGAGTGTCTCAAGGAACAGGGTAAGTGTCGCGGCAAAAGCGCTGACTTTTAGGTGAGAGAAGCACTCTAAAGAAGTACAAACGACTGTATTTTGCTGTAA
>JBBJLS010005204.1:0-16343 GCA_037577275.1 Bryconaethiops microstoma
GGAGAAGAGGGTGTGTGTAGGAGAAGAGGGTGTGTGAGGGGTATATTGTGGAGAAGAGGGTGTGTGTAGGAGAAGAGAGTGTGTGTAGGAGAAGAGGGTGTGTGTAGGAGAAGAGGGTGTGTGAGGGGTATATTGTGGAGAAGAGGGTGTGTGTAGGAGAAGAGGGTGTGTGTAGGAGAAGAGGGTGTGTGTAGGAGAAGAGGGTGTGTTAGGGGTGAGTGGGGTCATTCACAATGCTGGTGGCTTTGCGGATGCAATTTGTGGCTTAAATGTCTTTAATAGTGGAAGAGAGACCCCAGTGATTTTCTTACCTGTTCTTTCTCTGTAGGGTCTTGTGATGTTATTTGTTCTTCATGCTGAAGACCAAAATCTGAAGAACATGATCTTCCTTTGATGTTATGCTGAAAAACATAATTTTACTTCTTTCTTTATTCTGTCCACTTTGCACACCAGTTTCTCAGAGTGTGAAATCACCACCGCCATGTTCTTGGGATTGAAATTATTGAAATTTTTGAATGAATGGCATGAATTAATCAAATCTGACCATTTGGACCAGCCTCCACTCAGCTGAGGGGACAGATTGTTTGGCTTAAAATTGGCTCTAAGTGAGGTTCCTAAGTGATGTAAATCCATGTTCCTCTTTTTCAGATCTCCACTGAGAGTTTTAAGGTTAAACCTTTTTACTCCAAAGGTTTAACCTTAAAACTAATGTTTTGTTTTTCCATCTCCTGTTACCAAAGATATATGTTTTGCTGCTCCAGCTCTGATAACCTCCAGTTAAGGAGTTCAGGTGTCTCAGGTCTTGTTCATGAGTGAGGGAAAAATGGAGTGTGAGCTCAGTGGGCACATCAGGATGTTGACAGTCAAGAGGGAGCTAAGGCAAAGCTCCCAATGTATCAGTCATTGCTCCAACCCTCACCTATGGTCGTTAACTTTGGGTAATGAGCGCATGAATGAGATTGTGGATGCACAGTTAGGGACAGGATCAGGAACTCAGACATTTGTTGCCCCTTTGCATCAAAAGCAGCCAGTTGAAGTTGATTTGACCTTCTAGTCAGGAGGCCTCCTGAGCACCTCTACTGGTGTTCAGGGCTCGACCAACTGGGAGGAGACCATGGGACTGTCTCAGGAAATGCTATCAGCCCTACTGCAGTCCAGTTCTGGATAAGCAGCAGAAAATTAGATGTAGAAATATAAAAAATACTTATCACTAGCATAGGGCATCTTTCCTCTGTATGGTGCCAGACTTTGTCTTGCCAGTCATACACTCAAGACTAAGGTTGAGAAGTGTGTTCTGAGCATAACCACCTTTTGTGCTAAATCAATGAACCTTCTTCCCTCTGGGTCTTGAACTAATCTCCCCATTCCTCTCCGTATAGGCCAAGATTTGTTGGGCAGTTAAATTGATGAAAGAAGGCATTGGAAATTCCAGCTGAGGATGAAAGAAGATCCTGAGGATCAGTGCCTTGGTTGAGCCAACTGGCTAAAGCATTGATAAACTCAGGTCTTAGACCCGTTCAGACCAGCCTTTCTTCAGGGAGGTGTTCCTTGCATGGGGCTGCCTTTAGTACTACCGTGGCCAACAAAAGCCCACTGACTCGCATGTCATATTTTGAGCAAGACTGACATTGTGGTGTGTTTAGCCTTAACACATCCTCTGGAGGAGCACAGATGAGTTAAGCATGCTATGATTGCCTGGTCATCATTGGAGTTCAGCTACAAGGGGACGCCAAGAAGATCCTCATCCTCCATTTCACAGAGATACAGACTGATTGAAATGGCAAATGTCAGTCAACAAAAAACATGTTACTTTAAACAACAAAACTGAGATCACTCCCATCAGGACGGAGCTGTTTCATCACAGGATAGAGGTGATCAGGCACAATAATGTATTGATTTCCACTGGTGAGCTTCCTTGACCACAGTTTCCATGTGAAGTTCCTTTCAACCTAAGCATCACAAGTGTGGATGGGCAGGTGTCTAGAGGGCCACAGTCTTGTCCTTAGTTGTCTGTGATGAGGCCCAAAATTGTTGCACTGTTAGCAAACTTGAATGGTGATGTTGAATGATGAGAAGTAATCAACAAACAACTCTCTCACGTATGTATTGCCTTTGCCAATTGTGCAGTGTGTTTGGCCAGGCTAATGGCATCCTCCATGGCTTTGTTTGATCTATAAGCAAACTGAAGAAGGTCCATGGCGTCAGAGAGCAGATGTGGGTTTTGAACAGCAACACAGTGTGACAGGGAGGCAGTTATTTAAACAGGAAGCCACTGGTTTGTTGGGGACAGGAATGATGGTGAATACCTTGTTGGAGGTGGGAACCATAGAATGACTCATTGTAAGTCTGAAGATATTGAAGAACACCTCCACCAGTTGGTCAGTGCATGGTCTGAGAACCTGGGTCAGAACAAGGTCTGGGGCAGCTTCCCGTTCTCAGAGTGTCCCTCAGGGATCTGTACATGCTTCCCCCCTTCATGGCCTGAATACTTTACTGCTCTCTACAAGACACAATGTTCTGTTTCTGATGTGTAAATGCCAGGGGAAAGGGGGCGTGTCACCAGTTGCATGATTAAAGGACACTGACATATGCCTAGAGCTTTTGTTTGATTTAACTTCATGTTTAATGAAGGTATGCTGGTCAAAGCCAGGGGAAAGAAAAACATTAAATTCTTGATCCCTGCCCGAGTTGACCGGGGTCATGATGGTGACCTTGTGCTTGGAATAGGCCATCCTGCCCACCCAGCGAGAGTTAGACCACTCATACTCTCACTGATGGCTTTAACAGTGTCTATTTGCTCAAATCTGTTCAGTTTTGTTTATATGACTCATGTGAACTAATCTATACAGAATTTACCAACTAAACAACTATTTAATTTCAGTGTTAGAAATAGTCTATAATTTTTCTACCTAAGGATCAACAGGAAAAATAAGGAGAACAAAGTGATTTGAAAACATGACATATGGTTGCAATTGTGAATGTGTGACTGTTTAATCCAGCAGTGACATAAAAAGAGTTAAAAACACATCAGGCTGTCTTACTGTTTTTAGAAAGCAGCTGAAAATACACTTTTACCTGAGCTTTAAGTTTTTATTCCTTTATATACATGTGGTTTTATATTTCTGTTTCTATTATTTTATCTTTTTCATGATCCGGTTCAATCTCTTTTGTGTTTGGGTTGTCCTGTAAAGCACTTTGAGCTGCATTCAGATGTATGACAAATATTATTATCATTAATATTATTATTATAAACCACACTGGACTCCAAATGCCTTTATGAAATGTATTAATGAATTATGCAGAGTCTAAAAGCATCAGTATTGGTTATCTGGACACCGTTGTCAACTCTGAAAGAGCACAGCTCCATGATTGAGGGATCAGTCAGGAATCATTCAGCTACAAGACCTTCAGACAAATGATTAAATACACATCTGTATTACAGATGTGTTACATCAGCAGAATAATTCATGATTTTTATTGAAGTGATCTGCAGACATAACACCAAATGGCCAAATGGTCTGATTACAGTGTTATTTATCCAAAAACAAATGAACTACATCCTCATACAACACTGTAGTTATTACACATTTGTATATTATTACATTTAAAGTTTATTGATGAATTGAAAAAACAGTAAATCGTTTCAAATTAAAACTGAAAGCAAATCATTTCAAATTAAATCTTCAAAGTATTAAAAAGAAAAAAAAAACTATATGTCTGAAAAACATACTGATATATATACTAATACACACTGATACATACTGTATACTACAATCAAATGATTTTTAAAACATTTGTATATTGTTACATTTAAAGTGAACTGATGAATTGAAAAAACAGTAACACATTTGAAACTGAAAACCTCTCAGAATATTAAATCTCTTCAAAATATTACAGTAAAGGAGAAAAAACTATGTATTTGAAAAACACACCTGATATATACTGATGTACACTGATACATTCTGAAAAATATTGATTTTAAAGCTATGACCTATGGAGGAAAAATCAATCTAAAAACTTATGTGTTTCTTTCTTTTTTGAATCATTCCCTTGATCCTGTTCCAGATCTCCTGTAATTTCAGGCCATAAATAATAGGATTAATCAGAGGAGGAATAACCAGGTTTTCTACAGACATTATAATGGCAATAATGTGAGGAATATTTCCTTCAAATCTGGTGCTGATCACTTCAAAACATGAGGTAACAGAGAAGCTGGTGAAAATGAAGAGATGCGGAAGACACGTCTGCAGAGCTTTTCTTCTGAATTCTTTAGAGTTCCTTAAACAAACTCCTAATATTCTAAAATAGGAGAAGATTATAAAGAATACTGGAGGAAATACAGCAACACTAAAGGCAAACATTCCATATGAAGTCTTTACAGACGTGTCGCTACAGCTCAGTTTCACAATAGTTGCATTATGACAGTAAATTCTGTTTATGCTGAACCTGCACAGTTTGAGCTGGTAAGTCAATATCATCCCCACCCCTGTTTCACAGGACGGCATCAACCAGCAGAAAAACAAGATCTTCCTCACTGTGGAAAGTTTTACAAGATCTGCGTACTGTAAAGGTTTACATATGGACACATATCTGTCATAGGCCATCGCTGATAACAGGGTGAACTCTGAAGCGGCAGATGAGTAGATAAAAAATGCCTGAAATATACAGGCGTCGTAAGAGTTGAGTTGTCTTTCAGACAGAAAATCACTCAATAGTTTGGGATAAAAAGCTGTCGCTCCAAAAACAGAATTACAGAGTAAAGCAGCAATGAAAATGTACATCGGCTCATGGAGACGTTCGTTTGTAAATATGACAGAAATAACAACAGCATTACAACAAACAATCAATATGTAGACTGTGAGAGTGATTATAAAATAAACATATCTGTACTTTTCCAACTCAACATGACCTTCCAGAGATATATATGTAAAATTAGCAAAATAAGCCATGAGTTTCTATGAAATCACCCATAAAACTAAGTAGATCTTTGTGGACCGATTCCTAGAGACACCAGGGATGTTGTGGAAGTCAGACAAGCCCCGTGAGTGGAACCGTGAGGATAAAGTTGTTATGAGTCTCTACAGTCATCATGTAGTGCAGAGAACAGTGGCTTGTTCATTTATACATTTGAACCTGGTCACGAGTTTCATCCACTGATTGACAGCTCGCCATGTCCAGCCTCCTTCACACTCTTCTAAAGCTAATTAACGGGGATGCTACCAAAAAAAAAGATCCTGATCTTGGCTTTTTCTGCTCTTTTGTTTTTTTTCCTAATTTGTGGTGATCAACTTCAAGTTTCCTTGTGTGGACCAGCAAAATGCCACCCCCCCCCACCTCACAAAGAGATAAATACACACACACTCACACACACACACTCACACATGTATACTTCATGACTTTGAACACCCTAATCACACACAAAAAACATGCTCAGGAGACACAGAACTGAAAAGAGTTACACTGAGAAAAGGGAATTTAGGTACATGATAGATGGGGCTTAGAAGAGTGAGGTCTTGGTGGATGATCAGTGGTGGAGGCATTAATAATGTGGAAGAAATTCTCTGGAGAGAACATGTCCTCCATCAGAGTGTTGGAAAGGTATACACAGTGCAGGACTCCCAGACAACCTCAAGATTTGCTTTGTGGGAGAAAGGAAGAAGCTGAACCCTAGTGTAACATGTGTCCCTGCAGTGCGTCTGCGTCCTGACTGTATATGTTATGTGTCCTTATCACATGTGAATTTGTTGTTGTTTTGATCTCTCCCATAGCCCTGCCTACCTCCATGTTTTCTCGTTCACCTGTGTCTTGTTGATGTCTCTTCCCCTGTCCAGTTGGTCCCACTGCCTAGTTAGTACACACTCCTGCGTCTCAGTTAGTGGTTGTGGAATCTCTGTGAGTATTAATAGTTTTGCCCTGCTTTGTGTCCTTGCTTTTGGATCACATTGTGTTTGACTCTTGGGCTTTGTTGTTGTTATGTGTCTCCTGTTTATTATTATGATTATTAAAGTTTAAAGGACTCACAAATATATCCAGCCTTAAACCCAAACATAAGAGTGGATTTCAACCAAAAAAGGATATAATGAATCCTATTTTCCAAATGTTCCATCCTAAGGACTGTGCAGCAGCCCAGTCCCTGGAGGAAAACTCTGGGTGGTGGGGCTATAGTGCTACGGTTCAGGCCAAGAAGCAGCCAAGAGGAAATGGTGAAGGAGAAAGTGCTGTGGAGAGGCTGCCTACTATTCGTCAAGTCCAGAGTCCTCAGTCTTAGGTTCAGCAAGAGTAGCCACATTGGCGCTACCCAGCGACCCAGAGGAAGCTACGGAGGAGGCACTCGACATCACCAGCACCGCTGACACCCTTTACTGATCTGAAGTGCCTCTTGCCACTGGGGCCTCCTGCTGCTTTGGAGAGCACCAGCAGCTGCATCTCCTGGTTTCTCCTCACTGGTCTCTCAGTCTAATGCCAGTCTCTCTGTGGTTTTGTGGTTTATCTGGTGTATTGGGCTGGCAACTAAGCATGCTGCTTTCAAACTCAACTAAAGGCAGACAGACTGGTGGCTGGGGGGGCTAGGGTGTTGTCTTTGCGATCAGAAAGGTGTGGGTTCGGATGCCACTAGCACCAGGTACCGTCCACACACATTGTCCCCCCTGCGCACTACACCCTGGGTACTGTGTCACTGGTTGCCCACTGCTTCACTTGGTGAATGGGTTAAATGCAGAGAAACCATTTCCCATTGTGTGTAGTGCTGTGGTGCGTTCATGCATGACAATAATGGCCACTTTACTTCATTTCAAAGTTGTAATAGATTTCCGCTTTACCCAGCAGAAGGAAAACACACCAACCGCGTTCCTACCAGCAGGAGGATGCCACCCTCTGGTAGTTAGCTGGCATCAGCGGCATCTGATGAACTTCCTCTTTATATGTAGTTCACCTCTGGTCCTCATGTTTGTTTCTTGACAAAGACGGTAATTGGTACCTTGAGCCACTTTTGAGTTTATGAGACTGGGCTGCCTCAGTTCTTTCTTAGTACACAGAGTGAGTATTAAAAAATAAAAATGTATAAATAAAATTAATTAAAACCTCACACTGCTCCCCCCCTTTCTGAGTCTGGTTTTAGATTAGTGGGTAAAACACTTGCTTGTGAACCCGATAACCACAAAGTCGCTGGTTCAAACCCCACTTTCTACCACTGTGACCAAGACACTTAACCCTCAGTTGCCCAAGGGGGATTGTCCCTGTAACTAATGATTGTAAGCCGCTCTGGATAAGGGTGTCTACCAAATGCCACTTTACCTTGTTTTGTTTTGTTCTGGTGTGAGCTGGCCAGTAACCCCCTGGTATCCTGTGTTAGTCTCTCTTGCGGTCTCTCAAGTTATTCAGTTCTTTGAAACACATCTCTGCATAATTCCTTTTCACATGAATAAGCAAGCACCATGTGTTTGTGGTGCAAGTTTACTTTAGATTTTTCCTTCTTACTTTGGGTTTTTAGGTTTTTAGGAACCTCTTCGCTCAGTGATGACATGCTCGTCTATGGCTGCGAGCCTTGTGGATTTGAGTTCTGGGACCTCACTCACTCCAACCTTAAGTCTCTCCCATTAACCCCATTATTCCTGTTCTATTTTACACTTGGGTTTTAACATACATTTGTAAATAACATCCCAAGTGCCCTTGGACAAGGTATATGCTTCTGTGGTGTACTTCATCCAAGAATTACGCAGAATTGACCACCCTGGGGATTCTCCAGCTGTTCCTTGAGAACTGTCTCTTTGTTAACCTGGTGGAATCCGTTTTCTACATCCAGTCAATCACTTTTCTGGGGTTTGTGGTGCCCAAGGGCTGACCGAGCATGAGTACTGCCAAGGTGAAAGCGGCAGTGGACTGTCCTTATCCCTCCTCGCTTTGGCTGGTACAAAGCTGACAGGGTTTTGCACACATTTTCTTCCAATTTGTGCACAATTTTACCACCACTCACTCCCCTAACAACAAAAAAAAAACACCAGACAATTTCAGTAGATGCTGGAAGCCCAAAGAGCATTTGCTGAGCTGAAGCAATGTCTGTCCACTGCCCGTGTACTACAGCTCATGAACCTCCAAACTCCCCTTCCTAGTTGAGGTTGGCCTCCCCCACACCCCACATGGATACAGAATCATGCATACAAAAAATCTTTAAAAAATAAATCACTTTGAATTATGGAAGAAAAAAAAAATCATGTTGACTGTAAAGCAAGAGAACATATCTTGTCTTCGCCAGGGAACCTGATTTATAAACACAAAATAATTTCGGTCTGCTGTCAGGTTCAGTTAACAGATGCGCTCTTAAAGATAAGTTTGCTAACACTTTCCAGGCTCATTTACCCAGCACCATTCTGCCCTCTGGAGAAATAATAGAGCTGCAACTGGTTCCTGTCCTGAACTTCAGATTGGAAATAAAACAAAATCAGTGAAGGCGATTACAACAGGGACCTACAGCGGGATAGTAAAAATACAAGGACTAGCATGTGTAACAGGTCTTTTGTCGTGTTTGTTGTGTGAGTGCAGGAAATGCATCCTTGTAAACCCTTCAGCTTATTAACATGTTCTTAGTATGTCATTAATGTTTTTAATGTTTCAGAAATAAAGAAAAACTACAGTAAATATGATTACACATTATGTAAACCTGACAATGAATGAGTGTTCTTCATTTCAAATCAATCAGTTGATCCTGTTCCAGATCTACAGGTTCAGTCTGTATATAACAGGAATAACCAAAGATGGAATAACCAGATTTTCTAAAGACAACATGTTTTTACTTACTTTTTTACTAGTAAACTTATTTATGGCTGATTTATAGTCTTCACTCAAGATGCTAAAAATGTGCTTTGGGTAGCCTGGGGTTACACTTTGGAGATTATATCAAAATCTGTCACGTTCTCCCCTGTCACGTTGGGTCCCATTCTCCTCGCAACATGACTTTACTTTTATTTTAAACAGAAACGAATCAAGTAACAAAACAGGCATGAGAGCCAAACTCTAGGCTATAGACTTAAACAAAGGGATACAGGAACCGAACAGGGTAACGACCAGGTTGACGGACAAAAGTGCACATAACAAAAACTCAATAAATACATACGAAACAAAGGCAAGAACCAATAACGAAACAGAACCACTAAACATAAACCCAACACAGCTGTGAACATAAAAACCCAGGCCTGACAAAATCAGACTGTTTATACTACAACAACACAGACACACAAAGACAAGAACAACACAAAACATAGTATAACGTCTAAATAAAAGTCAAAATTAGTAAAACACCCAGAAAATGCTTAATGCTACATATATTATGCTACTTACAAAAATGTTGTGGTTAGTAAGAGAAGAGTATATAAAAACTATAGATAAATATATTTAAGTTACTTCTGAAGTTTACTAGTTAACACAAATAGTGGTTTGAAGTTGCACTCTATACCAACTATGTTATTAGACATAATAGTGCCATAAGTACTAGTGATATTGAACATATAATGTATTGTAATGTAACATATGTACTGTAATGACATTAGTAACATGAGTAGTGACATAAGTAGTGATTTTGCCCTATATAAGACTATTACACATGAGCTACTGTACATAATTAGTGACATAAATGACATAAGTCGTGACCTAAGTAACATTGTTGCACTTGATAAGATTATTGCACATAATAATAAAGATGTTGCACATAGTGATAAGGATTCACAGTGATAAGCACACCACAAGAAATTGCACATGACTACGTATGTATGTTTCTATGTATGTAAGGATGTATGTATGTTTGTATGTATATATGTATTATCATTTTTAGGAGTAGTAGTAGTAGTAGTAGTAGTAGCAGCAGCAGTAGTAGTAAATACATCAGTATCGATCTACATGTAAAGTGACAATGAATCTGAAAACTGAAACTAGTGATGTTCTTTTTTTATTCCATAAATAATAACCAATTTACACTTGCATTATTTACACAAACCCAGATAATAAAAAGCCTTTAGTTTCTTGACGCACTGAAAAAATTTGAATGTTACTAATATCAGTAAACATGTCAGCATTTTAAACGTGTTCTTAATATGAAATTAAAAAGAAAAAGACGTCACATGATTTATCTGAATGTACAGCAGTGTCAATCCTACTCTTATTCACACCGGTGTTACAGACTCATATCACATACAGATATGATTTTAAGATTTCAGGAAGTAAGGAAAAAACTGCAATAAATAGACTTTCACATTTTGCAAATTAAAAAATTATTGTACGTTCTCTGTTCCAAAACCGTTTGATTATGTTCCAGATCTCCTTCATTTTCAGTCCATAAATTACAGGATTAATCAGAGGAGGAACAACCAGATTTTCAACAGACATTATCATAGTAAAAATATGAGGAATATTTCCTTCTAACCTGGTGTTAATCACTTCAAAACATGAGGTAACAGAGAAACTGATGAAGACGAAGAGGTGAGGAAAGCAGGTCTGCAGAGCTTTGCTTCTGAATTCTTTAGAGTTCCTTAAACAAAGTTTGAGTATTCTCATGTAGGAGAAGATTATGAAGATCACTGGAGGAAAAATAGCAATGCTTAAAACAAACAGTCCATAAGTATTCCTTACAGATGTGTCTCCACAGCTTAATTTAACAACTGCATAATTATTGCAGTAAATTCTATTTAATGTAAATTTACACAGCTGCAGTCTGTAAGTCAGTATTACTGATATTCCGTTTTCACAGGATGGTACAACCCAACAGATGAACAAGATCTTTTTGACCGTTGACATTTTTATAAGAGCTGCATACTGTAAAGGTTTACATACGGACACATATCTGTCGTAGGCCATCGCTGATAACAGGGTGAACTCTGACATAGCATATGTGTAAATAAAAAAAGCTTGAAATATACAGGTGTCAAAGGAGACAAGTTGTCTTTCAGACAGAAAATCACTCAGGAGTTTAGGATAAAGAGCAGTTGTTCCAAAAAGAGAATTGCAGAGTAAAGCAGCGATGAAAATGTACATCGGCTCATGGAGACTTTTGTTTGTAAATATGACCGAAATAACCACAGCATTACACCAAACAGTCAATATGTAGACTGTGAGAGTGATTATAAAATAAACATATCTGTACTTCTCCAGCTCTACGTGACCTTCCAGAGATAAATACGTGACATTAGCAAATAATCTATGAGTTTCCATGAAGTCACCCATATACAGAATAGTCAGTGTGATCAGTTAGAGGTTACACCAGTGGTTTGATGTAATAAAAACTTCATTAATTACATTCATTAGAGTGAAGATGTGACACACAGTGAAGGTCCAGTACCTCTGTGTATTGGAGAAAACAGCTCTGTGTGTATTTATACACTCTCTGGTGGACAAACACTTATTCCTTAGTGGTTCTCAGAGTCATTAACGCACAGGTAAGTCAATGTGTTTGTCTCTAATTTGTTCTAACAATTGCTTATGGACTGTGAATTATCTTTGGTTTGTATAGAGAAATGATTTTACTCATCAAATTGACATATTTCAGTTACTCAATTTCAAAATGTTTGCTTGATTTAAATGTTTTGTGTGGTTTTACTTCCTGACTGGAAATTTCTTTAAACAGCAGTAAAAAGTCAATTTGAGCGAAAAATGTCTGGATCACCCTCAAACTAACAGCCCAGGTCACAGGGCTCATATCTGCTATCACTGTATGTTTAGAGACCTCTTTTCTCATTTTCTGTAGTTCTGCCTGCAGCTTGCAGTGTGACATATGACAACAGCCAAATATTCCCCTCATGCAAGTCTATTGAGAAAATTATCCATTTTAAATGATCAATACTCAGGCCCTTGATCAACTGATCAATAAGCTGTATAAAGACTTATATTTATAATAATCCACAACAAACAGAGACATGTCTTTCACTTGGTAACTGACCTGTGCAAGCTGAAAAGGGCGGTTGGGTGCACATTCAAGAGTGTGGCGAGTGTGCCACGCATTCTACGATGCAAGTGTATATTTTAAATGATCAATCCTTGACCCTATCAAAAGGTTGAATACACGCTTAATACACTGGACATTAATTAATGTTTTAGTATTGGGATCTTGCCAAAATTACAAAAACTGTAGGATGAGATGTGGAGCCAAATAGTGCCAAATTTCCACTAAATAATAATAATAATAATAATAATAATAATAATAATTATTATTATTATTATTATTATTATTATTATTATAATAGTAATAATATTCGTGCCACCTTCATCATGCCCCCAGCGGAGTTCCCCACTGGAAATCTGACCTAGGCCTTCCCTGTCATGCCCCCTGTCTCCACATGCTGGTTTGTTTGTGTTAGGAAGCGGCACCTAGTAACACACCTGCAGTGAGTGTGTGGGCTAAGTGTGTCGTGAAATGAGGAGAACTTGGTGAGCGTATGCTCCTGTGACTGGAACTGAAAACAGAACTAACTTAAACACAGAGGAGGGGACATAAACAGCCAATGAGCAGTAAGATTACATCATGGTTGAACTTGGATCAGCTGTGATCACATTAGTAGTTCTTAGTCCGTGGTCGCCCTCTAGCAGTCACGGACCGGAACCGTGACACTAGGCGTCAGCGGATGAGAGTCAGTCTCGTCTCCCTCGTGTTTAACCTCGTTTCAGTTTCATTGTTTAAGCTCTCCTATTGGTTCTTGTGTCTGTCTCCTCGTGTTTCTCCCCACCATATACAGATGGCCGACCCAGATGTCTAGCATGCTGTCTTCCTCATCAATCCCTCATCGGACCCTCATTTCCACCCTCATGTTTGACACTCATGCTCTCTGGCTTTCTCTCCGGTTTACTCCCAGTGCTTAGAGAGGAAAGCTCTCCAGCTTCATCTCTCCGGACACTCATGCTGGCCTCCAGCTTCTTGTTGACACTACGGACTAGAAGCTTCTGTAAGAGGTGCCAGCATGGAGTACACCACCTAAACTGAAACCCTGCTTTCCTTCTCTCTCTGTCTCTCTCTCCTGTGCTACAGAAGTAACCAGTGAGGCTGACATCCCGTTCCCCCTTTTGTGGCTGCCGCACGTCGTGGAGCTCCCGTTCCTGAACCCCCCGTGTTTCAAGACTGAAAGTCTAAGTTCATCAGGCCCTGCTCAGCAAAAGAGCGACGTCATGACTCACACGGCTGAGAGTGGCCCATGCTGGACGATGAAGAGCGATCCAGAGCACTTCAGTTAAAAACTATTTCTGCCTAAGTTTCTCCCTCAGTTTGACTGCTTTGAGTTTTCATTAAAAACTGTTTGCGTTGGCACTCCTGCATTTGTGTCCTCCTTCCCAGACATGGCAGACATGACAAATAATAATAATAAAACATATCAATAATAACTTTATGAAAATAAAGCTTAAGAAAAACAGTAGTGTGATTGTTGATGCAATCACGCTAAAAATAGTGAATAAAATAAACACAATATTTAAAATGCCAAGAGTGCAAAACTGGGTGCAGTCTAGGGACAAATCTGAGAAAGACGGCAAGTTAGAAGGTAATCAATTTCTTGAGAATAATTTCTTGATGAAGGGTATCCAGAGATGGGGGCAGCACAACTAAAGGATCAGAATCCGAATAAAAAAACGTTATTGATCCAAGAGGAAACTGCTTATACCCCATCATGGGTGTAACAATAGGATTCCCACACGGACAGAATAGGGTGTGACACACAGAATGTAGAGAGAAGCTGAGAGCACTGATGCCCCTGTGACTGTTCTGACTGTAACTACTTTGTGGAATTAAAAGACACCAAACTGGAACAGACAGTCCGCACCTTTTAATAAATACAGGTGAGAAACAGTGGGCAGACACACAAAGGGCACAGTGAGTAGATTAGAAAGGGAAGATCTTTGAGTATGGGAAGATGTGTAGATGTGTAAGAGTTTAGAAAGATATGAAGGTGCTGAGTTACGAAAAGCTTTGAATCTTAAAAGTAAAATCTTAAAATCAATATGATCTTTAACCGCGAGCCAGTAACGTTCGAAAAGTACTGGAGAGATGTTTTCAATGAAAGTGGTTCTGATGAAAATATGAGCAGCATTGTGAACCAACTGAATCCTCTGCAGGACCTTATGAGGGAAACCAGCCAGTATATAATTACAGCAAACAATGTATGAGATTATCAAAGTTTGTACAAAGCTAGAAGTACTGATAGTTGTGAGCAAAAGAAGGAGACATTTTATATGACAATGGTTAAAATATTCACGCCAGGTAACATCATTAACATGGGCTGTCAGAGAAAAACTGTAAAAATTTGGCATGAGTAGATTTTGTAACTATGAGGAGGTACCTCAGATTTTTTATCACTATTAAGTTTGAAAACCATAAGAAGAAAAACAAATTTTAATCATAGAGAACAAAAGGTGGAAAGGCAGAGTCAATCTTGGAAAATAGGTAGAGATGGGTGTCGTTAGCATAGTAGTGAAAATGAATTCCACATTTCCTGAAGATACTGCCAAGTGGTAGAAGATAGGTAATAAACAGAAGAGGACCCAAAACAGAACAGTGAGGATCACCACTAGTGACTGGGGTGGACTGCGATCTGAAGCTTTTAAGGTGAAACCCAAAGAGGAATTAAGCAAACCTGGTGTGGGGGATGTCACTAATGCCAATGGTTACATGGTCTAATGTAACCAGTTACATGGTCTAATGTAATTGGTTCTATAGTTGCAGTCAGATCAAGTAACAATAGTATAGTTAACAGTATGGTTGCCCTTTTATGAGTTGCGTGGCCACCAAGACAGCCTTTCAGGCCTTCTTCCAGACCTGATGACAGTGTGAACAGACATACATAGTTCCACTGGTGGACCATTTAGTTCCTGGTCCAGGAATGTGGCTGATATAAACCAAAGTGGCTCTCAAATACCCAAAGAAGTGTTTTGGGAATATTACTCAAACTGAGTTTAACCAAGATGATGGTACACTAAATTGCAGTGACCTCGGAGTCCAACACTTTGGTGCAAAACCTTTCAGTTATGATACAGACTTAGAAGAAACTTATCCTGAGGATGGACTGCTGGAAAAGCTCTGCAACCTCAGCTTGCTTCAGGGACCAGACACTCAGACCACATCATTGTCTGATGCCCTGGCTGGTGGAGGGGACATCACAAGTGGTTTGTGAGGAAATGGAAGCAAGCCAAGCAGGCAGGGGACCCAGCTATTCTGTCCATCCTACTCGCCAATATCTGCTCCCTGCTCAATGAACTGGATGACATCTGACTCCAGCAAACTGCCCAGCATGAATTCAGAGACAGCTATGCTTTTGTTTAAATGGAGGCATGGTTCAGAGGGGGCAAATGTGCTATACTACATTTACAAAATCATTGCTGGTGTGTACAGCACTGAGCCCCTACCCCACCTTGGCTACTCGGACCACGTTTCAATAATGCATAAAGACCGCTCATCAGAAGTGTAGCCCAGTGGAAGTTATGGTTATTGATTTTTACAAGAGATTTTTATTTTCATGTTTTGTCTGGTTTGTTTACCTTTAAAATGTGAATGTTGTTAGGTTAGAACTGTGCAGAAAATGTTTATATAAAAAAGAAATTAAGTTTGTAAAAAAAGCTGTTATGTTGGCCAATCAGAGATGAGATTGGGGGGCTTGCATGCGTGCGTGTGTGAGTGTGCGCATGCGGGAGCGGAGGAGAGAGGGAGAGATAAGAAAACAGATACGGGGTAACACTGGTGAGATGTAAAGTTGGAAAAACACCAATTTTATCTATGTGAAGGGGATATGTTTAGTGATAAACGGACAGTGAGTCATATATGGACATTTTGCCTGAACATAGTAGTGTTACACGCGAGTTAAGAGGAATACTTTGGCTAAAAGTTTCCCACGAGGTTAGCGTGAAGCTAGTCAACCCGACTCGTCTCGTTGGAGTTGTGCTTGGACTGTCCGAGCGAGTGGCCTGCTCGGCCCTACTTCAGTGTTCAGACCAGCGATTCCGATCCTCGGACGCCTACTGTTTGGCTGTGACGACGACGTCTGTTTCCTTCAGCACCGTCAGCGCTGCGAGGCTACCGAGAGGAAACGACGGCACTCGGCGGCAGCAGTGAGTTTTATTTCTGGCGCCACGGCGTGAAGCGGCCATGTTGTTTTAGGTCTCTCCGCTCCCAAGCCACACTACAGGCCTGCATCATAGCTGACCGACTCCTTTCTTTGGCTGGGTACCCATTTCAGTTTATGTGGTAATATTTCAGTTTAGGTTTATAAACTGCCGGCTATAGGATGAGGTTTAGTCCATGGGTTCTACATTTGTTATAGCCACTGAAGTGACATATGTTTGAGAGGAATGTAAAGGTGAAGGTGAATTGAACTATTGTGAAAGAC
>JBBJLS010005274.1:0-16339 GCA_037577275.1 Bryconaethiops microstoma
TTCTATGTGCTGTATTCCAGCAGCTTCACTCCTGATTCAGTTTCTGATGGGATGAAACAGAGTCACACATGCACACGTTATGCATTTAACATCATTATTTTAACTGTTGCAATTGTAAAATAATGTAAGAGTGTTGTGTAGTTTGACATTTCCAAAGTATAATAAATTATTTATATGTATTATTTTAAAATTTTCTCCAAACATTTTTTTTGTTTCAAATTTTGAATCACGTTTGGTCAATAGTGTATAAAACAATAGTGACCTGCACATTTTACACAGACACACTCCCACAAATTGCAAAAGCAATAACCAGGAAAAAGATTTGGTATCATATTTTTGTTCCAGGTCTTTACATGTATGTGTATATGTGTGTGTGTGTGTATATATATATATATATATACTCTAAATCTGTTCTACAAACCTTTTTGTAAAGTGATTGCCTGAATAATTTTGAGTTCTGCTAACTTATGCAAAACTGAACTTAAATTTTGTCAGAGCAGTGGTTTCGGGTCCAGAGGATTCCATTAAACACATCCATACTTCACTGAGATGTACTACTGTTCCTAATGCAATTATTTACTGGACAACATTATGAACTCATCACTTCCGAGATGATAATTTAACTTTTGAATTGTTAAGAAGAGATCCTTCATATCCACCAAGGTATGTTTTCAAAACCCATTTTAAGTATGACATAATATGTACCCAAGTAGTTCAGCTTCCCTTTATGGATGTTACAGATTTTTACATTGTTGTGTTATGTGTTATGTATGAATGTAAACACATCATATAAATAAACTTTTATTCAATCTAATCATTGCAACACGTTCCTTTAAACAAAATGCCATTACAAACCTGTTGTTCACTATTAATACTGACTTTACTCTAGAACATGTATTAGCATTTTTATTTTTATTACCCTAAAACATAATGTATAGAAAGAAAATCTATTCCAAAATCTGAATTTCTTAAACTCTCTCTAATGCATATTTGAAAACTCTTAAATTAATCTTAAATTAGTTATTTTGTGATGGATATGCTGTTACTGCAACCTCTCTCAATGCTGTAACCTGTTACAAAAAAGGTTTAAACCTGTAACTTGTCTGCAGCCTTCAGTAATATTTGGTGGGATTTTTTTGTGGAGGAAAAAAACCCTTTGGTTCTAGGTGGTCTGAGTTCTAGAGCATCTCCTGAACTGTCTGGAGCTCCAGAATCAGCCAGCGTTCAGAATCAGAATCAGAAAACTTTATAGGTCCCAAAAGAAACTGCTTTATCAACACGTTTTAGTTACAATCTAATGTTAAAATATTTCACTCGCAATATCAGAGCTATTCTCATCACTTTTTATTTAGAGGTTTGATTATAGTGTATTTGTATAGTAATTTCCTACTACTACTACTACTACTAACACTACTACTACTACTTATAATAATAATTATTATTTATATTGTTGTTGTTATTATTATTTTTATTATTATTATTACTATTACTATTTTTACATAGATAATTAGACACTCATTGTCCACTTCATTAGCACCACTTACCACATAGATCTATTTTCTACAATTACATTGTAGTACATGTGTTTATATGCATCATCTGTAGTCCTGAAATGTAATTGCACCCAATAAAATGGCCGCTGAGTGGGGGGTGTGTGAAAATGATACTTATTTTCACTTAGAAAATCAAGAAAACAAAAAAACAGAATTCGACCAGAGGTGTTCAAAATTTTGCATATGGCTGTATACAATAAATATTTTTAGGGTGGGCTTTACATTATATTATTAGATTTTCTGTATTCTGTTAATAAAGGTGGTATTAAATACAACAGCTGTTTGTCTTTTCCAAAATTGTTATAAACGTAACAATAAACTACACACTGTGTCTGTTAGCTTAACCATTTCCAACCTGATATTTACAGTTACTATCCAGTACCATCCATGTGTCTTTCATCAAATAAAATCAATAGCTAAGCTATTCTTCTAACCAAAATAGGAATTACTTGTAATTGTTATTCTCATTTTATTTTTATGATCATGTTTACTTATATACATATCATTTCTGTCACCACTGCTTTTTAACAAAACACAAAATACTAATTTGATTGTGAAAAGTAAAAATACAAAATTTGAAAGTATAAAAATATATACAGACAAAAAAATAAAAATTCTAAGCATCTGTATATAATTACATCAGTTCTGTGGCATTTTTCCTTATCAGACTAAAAGAAATGATTGAACATTAGTGATAATGGTGATCCAATCAGTTACCACGGTTGCAAGTGCTTTATCTTTAATGATTATTAGCTATGATTTGTTTTCATTAATTGTCGTTCAGTAGAGATGTCACTGTAAAGTGATTAGTTGTTGTTGTGTTGTTTATTAATTATTATTTTGGGTTAAAGATGGCAAATTAAGAGGCAATCATGCATAAAATCCAGGCACAATACAAATCTACAATCAGCATTTCACAACTCGATATGCGCTGGCAGTAAGAATGAACGGGTGTTAGACCAAAGCTGTGCTCTCTTTAGTGGCAGGCATGGCAGGCATGGCCTCTCCCTGCTCACTAGTCTTTAGGGGCCTTTTTTAAAGTGGTTGACAGCTTAGTTATTTAGTGTTCTTTAGAACACCATAGCATGCATTGTTATAAACACAAAATGTTCTTTGTTTGTTTTTCCATTATTTATTTTTAACTAACAATAATTCATATTTGTAATTCTTGGTTCATAAAGCAGATAACAGTTTTACTTATTGTTTGATAAGACAACAATCTTTCAATATATGGTCAATCTTAGACTATAATGTATCACATTACTAGCAAAAACTACCCTATATGTCTGAAAGTATTCAGACCTGTGGCACATCCATTGCTGACACATGTGTTCAATTGCGAATACAGAGATTGTGGTATTTCCAAGGAAAACCATCCTCGGTGGGATGGGATGTTGTGTATGCTCTAGAGCAGGAGTCACCAACATGGTGCACCAGGATGCCCCCAATTTAATCACATTTGCATTTATATAGATTTATATAGATTTGAAAATAAGATAAGTATCATTAATCAATAATAATAATATATAACTAATGGTAAACTGAGCAAATTTGTTATTTAAGAAGAGTGTATCAAGCCTAAGCTCACCATTTTCACAGCAAGGTTCCAACATCTAGAGTAAAGTTTTTACAGAGGAGTATCGCAGGGCAAACTCTCCATGTACACTATATGGACAAAAGTACTGGGACACCTGACCAGCAGGGACTTTGATGACTTTTCATTCGAATACATAGACTTTAATATGGAGTTGGTCCTCCCTTTGCAGCTCTAACAGCTTCCACTCTTCTTGGAAGACTTTCCACAAGAATTTGGAGAGTTTCTGTGGGAATTTGGGCCCGTTCATTCTGTAGAGCATTTATGAGGTCAGTCACTGATGTTGGACGAGAAGGTCTGGCTCACAATCTCTGTTCCAGTTCATCCCAAAGGTGTTGGATGGGGTTGAGATCAGCGCTCTGTGCTGGCCAGTCAAGTTCTTCCACACCAAACTCGTCCAACTATGTCTTTATGGCCCATTTTTTTATAGAAAAAGTTCAAATTGTATCCACAAAGTTGGAAGCATGGTCTTGGTTTGCCGAAGCATTAAGATCGCACTTCACTGGAAGTAAGGTGCCTAACCCAAACCTTGAAAAACAATCCCAATGCTTTTGTCCATATAGTGTATAAACTTCACTGTGTTTATACGCTATATGGACAAAAAATATAGTGTATAAACATAGACTGTTTTATGCCCAAATGAGCATTGTGGAAAAAAGTAAAAGTGGTTGTCCCTCTTATCTGGGCAGGTCTCACATTGCTTTGTCCTGATCAGGTTTCTCGTGGGTGGAGCTCCACGGTTCTATTAAAGGCTGACAGTGCAGGGAGAGGAGCAGTGGAGACTTTGGACACGGGTTGTGCGCGGTTTTAGAAAACTCACTCGCAAACATGTTTCGCTGTGGAATTGCTTATCCAAGATGCAGATGGATCCTTCCTCTTCTGCTGCTCTTCGCCATCATCTTCGATATAATCGCCATTGCGGCCCAGTCCGGCTGGGTGGAGGACGAGAAGGCGAGCTCCCACTACGCTAGCATGTGGGAGCAGTGCCGAGGAAGAAACAACAACTGGGCCTGCAAGTCTCTCATGGAGTTTTGTAAGTTAACCACGACTACCCTGCGTTAGGATCTTATCTACACTTCAGTGTGGGTTTTAGTGGTTACTATGAGTTCAATACTCAAAGTAGTATGGGGCCGTGTTGGTGAAGACTTTTTGAAAAAGTCCTGATCTGTAGCAGGAGCAGCCGAAGAGCCTCTAAACTTTCTCTCTCTCTCTCTCGAAGCTACAGGTGCTTACCATTTTCTCTTTTGCTCGTTGAAAAAGTCTCATCCTGGGAAAAATATTCATGGTTTCGGTTATTTTTATTAGTCGTTTTTTGCTGTTTGTTACTGTATAATGTAATTTTTAATATATTTAATAATAGCCATAAGCCAGTTTAAGAAAATTTTACTTGAAGTTTTAAATTGCTCATTTTAGTGTTGATTTAAGTAAATACACACAAATGTATGTAATTATATATATATATAATGTATGCGTGTGTGTATACTAGGCTTGAATTCATCTAGTTGTTTAATCACATTATGTACTTTTTGTATTCAGAAACACAAAGTTTTCAAGTATTTTCTGTTTAAAACTGTATGTATGTCAGAGAACTTGCTGAACCGGTACCTGGGCCCGTAGTTTGTTTCTCAGGTGAGAGTGAGTGGGTATAACCGTCTAGGGTGTGGTCAGCCATTTTGTGTTACTCGTCAGAAACACATCTTCAAAACACTCCAGGAGGGCCTCAGTCTCTGTAGACTGCCTGTGCTTTGAAACTGAGGATGTGGGACAACCTAACCAACCCAAACCAAACATAAAATAATATGTATGTAATATAAATAATAATCTAATATAAAGCCACTGAAATCCATTACTGCACTTTAAGGAAAGGTTTGGCAGAAAAAAAATATCAAAACTGCTCAAATGTCCTCTTACCCCAAATGTAGTCAATCCCAAGATGTGTTCGGAAACTCAGTTTTGCTATATTTAGAACTATGAGACTAAAGGCACTTTCCATATGCATACAGGAACTGTGCAGCATCTAAACCTTATTATGATAACTTGCGGCCTTCTATAATACTTATATAACTTTATATAAGTATTATATACCTTATATACATCTTGCAGCATGGTTTGATTGTCCCGTGTATCTCAGTGCATTAGCAGTGTTTCTGACTCAGTTCTGTCCCCACTGTTTGTGGCCAGTCATCGCCCCAAAACCACGTCCATGGAATGGGAATTGCCTTAATAATTGCCTTTACTTTCCTGCAAAAGGCCTTTAGATTGCATTAGAAAACCTTTAGAAGCACACAGAATCTTTCATGGGTAACCTGTTAAACCTTTATTGGTTTATTGTTTTTTCTGCAGGAAAACCACCTCAGGCATTGACTATCATAAATATGAAAGAATCTGATCCTAGATTGGTCCGATCCTGCTTGTCTTATTCATAGAAAAGATTTGGGTACCTTTTCATATGGAATGTTTAACAGTGTTAGGTGTGCAGCTCTAGTTTTAAAGTAAGGAAGCAAAATTTGGGCAACATCTGGGGAAAATTGAAAATTGTATAAATTTGATATTTTCCCAAACTGCTCATTTTATGAATTGCAGTTATTATAAGTAATTCTCATATCCTTTGAGCATTCTTATAATGGTATACTGTTTTTTTGTGTAGTTGTTGCTCCTTCTGATGAATGGCAGGTTGAAGAGCTTCTCTTAGATAAATCACTCTTTGTTTCACAGGGTGTGGTTTGACACACCAGCCCAACCTAAACACACCTTACAGACTAATATCTCTCAGATCTGAAGCAGCCCATCCAGACTGTTCATTCACATGACTCATATCAGAGCTATCTGAGGCTGTTGCTGTTCCAAGTTGATTAATGTAAAACCAGTATTATCAGTCAGGCCCTTGCTTGTTTGTGCAATTGGATCTTGCTCAGAAGATACAATTATAGGGTGGATCAGATGTTTACAGGTGTCTGTTCTTTTTTTGTTTCTCATGTGCTGTCATCTTGAGTCATAAACTACTGAGCAGTGAGAGCTTCTGACTGAACTGACCACCAGAACGTAGAACCAAATTAAATCTGTCACTGTTTTACAACCCTGCAATAACAAGCCATTTCACTTCTGAATGAACATGTGCTCACAAAAGTTAGACAAGTCAAAGAGACGAGGGGATATTTTACTGTAATACACTCTTTAAAAAGGGTTCTTTAGTAAGAGCAGGGTATCCATGACAACTTAAAGAACCATTTGATTACTTAAATGGTCCTTGCTTTATTAAATGGCTCTTTTTTATGTTGTGTGTGTGGTTTTTAAAATGGTTTTATAAAAAGCAAAAACCCTTTTTACTACTGCATAGAACTCTTTTTTTGCTTAGAGTCTAGTATTATAGTATTGGGCATATTATATTTGTTTAATGAAATATAAATACATAGAATGGACCCATAAACCTGTTCTCTCTGTCATAATCTGTTTTGATTGGTATGTTTTGTTCTTTTCTTTTAAAATGATGCCTAATATAAACATGTGAACCATACTGTAAACCAGAGAAGACAAATGAAGAGGAAGCACATTAGTTCTTAAGTGTTTTCAGACTGTTCTTTCAAAATACGTCTCCAATACTTTTCTTAAATGTAGTTGTTTTGTGTCAGTTCTGCTAAAATTGAAAATTGTGTGATGCTAACGATGTATGAGCAATATACGGCTCACCTCTACTCCTCTAGTAATTGTTTCATACCTAATTCGTTGGATAAGCTCTAGTTATTCAGTTTCAAAAACATTTGTGAGTTAGATACAGAGAAGGAATTTCACACAGTTCCCACTATAAGGGCCACTTTACATACTTACTTAAAATGCTTTTTTCCTCCCTCAGCATGGGCCCAGGCTGTTGCTGCTTTGATGATCATCGGCCTGATCATCCTCATCATAGCCTTCATCATCTCATGTGTCGCACTCTGCTGTACCCTCAACATTCCTGCCCTGCCATTCATCGGACTCCTACTCATCATTGCTGGTAAGAGCATCAATAATTTAAAAAAACAATGTGTGTGATACAGATCTGTCTTAATTGAAAGTTGCAGGCCTACATGCTTCTGTTCATATTGCTTTTAAACAATTCAAAAGGGACAAGACGGTACATGGAAGTCGAGTATGGGCAGTGTGGAGATATTTATTTTTTCCTATGTCACTATAAGCTTTTCTGATGATTTTGTGATAATGTCAGTACTTAAAGAAAATTAGCAGAGTTTCATTACAAATAGAGCTTAATTATTAATTGTATATAGTGCAGCACATTGTGAAATGTTATGTGCAAAAAAAACCATTTAGGCTTATCATGTATTGTGATACTGTATTTTTGCTGTGTCCCTTCTAGTGACGCATGACACAATCAAATTAACATACTAGAAACAATAATGAAACAAATGTTCAGTGTCTGAAGTTACTAAGAAATCTCTAATAGATGTGCTTTTGTGATTTGACACTGTAAGACATGCAAAAATGGACAGTTAAAACAGTGACTGTAGCCGTGCTTGAAGCTCAGATTTTGTTAGTTCGTGTGGAAGTCTTCGCTGATTGACGTTTGGGGAGGGGAAATCCACTAAGCTATCGCTTTAACTCACAGAACAAGTGAACAACACAAAGAGAAAGTGGTAGCATTAGTATTACCCAATGCAAGCCTGAACACCACCAGCTAGCCTTGAGCGCTTTGAGAAATTTGCGTGAGTTACCCACCTTTGAGCGCCGCCCTCAGCTTTTGTTATGCTGTTGCTATGGAGGCCTGGGAGAGGATTGTTAAGTGACTCATGTGAGAGTGCAGAGCGGACAGAGTGAAAACGCCTCCCCCCCTACACACACACACACACACACACACACACACACACACCCAACACCAACCTAAACACAGGCGTGGGAGTCAGGCCTAGAAACATAAGACCTGCTATTAGTGTTTATCATTGCAGCTCTCTTGCGCTCTCTCTCTCCCTCCCTCTCCCCCTCCCTCCCTTTTTCTCTCTCCCACTCCCTCTCTCTCTCTTTTGTGAATTGTAGACACAGCCTAATCTTATTTGCTGCGTTTTTGTATCAGCTTCCTTACACCATCTTTAGCTTTCCTGAATTGTATTGAATGCAGCAGGAGGCCAGGACGAGAGGTTCTTCTGTGTCAAATCTTTTGTGCCGAGGGGAAAGACACACGCCTGTGTGAAAGAATTTCAGCTACACGCCCAAGCAGGGCGAGGCACTTACTGACATGTACACTACAGACTTCCTTCGAAGCGTCTACACCTAGAATGATGGAATTGTTGTGTAGTTAGAAGCAAATAACCTTCCTGAATAGTGTACGAATTAAAGAGGAAAAAAAGGTAAAGGGGGCATTTGGCTGACATTCTTATCCAGAGGGGTGTCGTAATAAGCTGTGTCACTAAATTCAGAGCGTATCATAGGTGTATGAACAACTGAACACTAAACAACTGCATGGTATCAAACAGATTTAGACCAATTACAACAGTCTGTAAGACAACAACCACTATAAAGAACTACACAAACTGCATAGTCACACATATGGGATTGGATCTCGGCATATTATACTATTATTTTACAAATTTATTTTCACTAGAGATGGCATCTTTCCTGAAACCTCGTGTACCGACTAATACCAATCTGCAATATTTAAAAATTAAAGCTATGTTTTAAACAGAATCACTACATAAAAGATGATTATCTAAAAGTGAGCCAACATGCTTAAACTACTCAAACACTCCAACAGTCCACAGGCAGAAAGACACAGATAATTAAACAGACATCAGTGTTGTGTGTGCGTGCGTGCGCGTGCGCGTTCGTTCATTTCTTCTCTTCAGTATCCAATACACCCGTTTCTGTTGTATCCATGCCAAGTGGTTTGTCTTTCATTGTGTTCTTTGTTTTTGTAAAGATAATTTCAAATTCTCTTTTTAAAATAGGGTACTTTGGAGTGGGCGATATGGCAAAAATACAGTATTACAATACAAAAAAAAATCCTGATTTTTCATTATTCATTATTTACTCTTTTTTTTTTTATCTGATCGGAGTCGGAACAGCCATAAAGAAACCGTAGTAAGACATTAAAAAATACAATTAAAAGTTAAGTACATATGATTTTATTCAGTGTTTCACACTGTACTGCACTAAATCCAGTTAAACAAAACTAATTTTGGTCTCTTTGTAAAGAAACATCAGTCATCTTTAAGCAACATCAGATTTCATCAAGGATCAAGGATCCGTTTCAGAAAAACTAAATAGCATATCCTGATTTTGTTCAACTAAGAAAAGAAATAAATCAGAAACATTAAACTACGGAATCTAACCTTGTGTTTTAGGCTTTAATTTTACTATGTTTAAATTCACATTTATTATACATAGTTTGAATTACTCCACACACTTATTAAAACCTCATAGTAAAAGTTACACTGTAAAATACCCTTTTTTTTTTCCCTTTTTTTTTAAACTTGTGTTGCATTCTCTTTGCTCCTGAGTGGTATTGCGCTACATGATAGATGAACTTCAACAGCAAAGGCCAAAGCTTTAACTTACTCAGTAGCTGCAGATGTGTCTACAGTTTTACTATAAATCCCTTTGTAAAAATAAAGAAATAAATAGGGTCTCCCTTACTTGTGACATGCATAGGAATTCACTCAAATGTTACAATGGCATGTCAGTCCTAACATTGTGTCCTTATTGAAAACTCATTTAGGAAGATTTTTACAGGGGAATTTCCTCTAAGCAACAAAAGGATACATGATACATGGCGTCACCTTTTGTCCTTTGTAGTTTCCTGTTGATTAGAACTAGGCTCAGAGTTTTACTTTTTTGCTTTTTCTAAAGTCAGTCTGAAGAGTTTACTACATCCTAATGAACCATGTTCAGAGTTGAAGTTTATGCAATATGCATACATGTTTTAAGTGCATTTTTGGTTTATTTAAGGATTTCACATTAAAAGTAGAATTTGAGCAGTCATTTTGTTTGGACTAGGGACAAAAGTAGAAGGTCTAGTCCAGTCATACCACAAGAACTGCTTATTGTCAGTAAGCTATGTGGGTTATTTGTAATTTGAGCAACTGCCTATAATATTATAAAAGTGCTTTTTGGTGGAAAATCATCCAAATATTGGCCATAGCAATTGCCTGTACACTTTAGATACAGTTGAAAAATGCTGAAGTTCACCTTACTGAACTGACCACATGGCTTTTTTCATTCCAGTAATCCTCCAGATCATCGCTCTCATCATCTACCCAGTGAAGTTCAATGACTTGATCTACGAAGGCCACTATGACTACACCTGGGCGTATGGGTTCGGGTGGGGAGCCACCATCCTCATGATGGGCTGCGGGGTTCTTTTCTGCTGTCTGCCCCGCTATGAAGACTATCTCACCGGCCTGGAAAAAACCAAATACATCTACACATCAGCCTAAAAACCCCACCTCGCCTCATATCACCAAGTGTCAACATCCGACAAAATAGCATTTTCTAAGGCCTACATACGTTGACTGTGTAATGACATTAAAAAGCCCCAACTGGGAACCTGCCAGTGATTAGGAAGGGAGCATGGATAACATGTGCAGTATTACAGACTTTAAGACTGTTTGAAGGCATACATTCAAAGGCCTACACCGACACTATACTGAGTGTGCTTTTTTGCAGCCATTCCTGCTTGGGGTTTTAAGAAACTGCTGTCAAATTTAGTTTGAAATACCTTGGTTTCTACACTTTTTTTTGTTTTGTTTTGTTTTGTTTGTGTGTTTTTTTTTTTTGTTTGTTTTTTTTTGGGGGGGGGGGGGGGGGTGGCAAAACTTGCCCCATCCCCAAGGCTTGTTACCTCACCACCCCCCCCCCCCCCCCCCCCCCCCCCCCCCCCCCCCCCCCCTCCCCCCCCCCTCCATAAATTGTCACATTCACAAGGCTTGTTAACTCACCAGCATTTCAGTTTTTATCCTTTGTACATTGTTCAACCTGGATCAGCCTCAAAAACAAGACGATTTGTATGAAGGTGCAAATCCCTGAGTAACTGAGAAAGACCACACACTTTATGGGACCACTTTATAATAAGATAAGCTTTATAAAAGGTTTAAAAATAGCTGGTTATGGTTTGTTAATTTGGTCATATACACCTTAAGGTCATTAATACATGGCTATAACAAATTAGGGCAATAGTGTTGCAATGGTAATCTTATTGTAAAGTATCATCATACTCCAATTGTGGTAGCGGCTGTATCTTAGTCACCTTATCAGGTATATTTTTGTATAGGCTGTTGAGCTTTCTGCTGTTGAATGTTAATTCTAATTAAGATTGCAAAGCATTTTGTAAAAAAAAAATGCGAGTATATATTTTTTGGAGCATATCGACATCCTATCATATTGGCTCCAGGTCACCCAAGGGTCATACTTATGTGCTAATTTCTAACACCACAGTGCTCTTACTGTCCTGAAATGCTGTATAGATTTGATTTATGTGGCACAGATTAGTATGAGTGGACTGATGAATGTTTTTGTGTTGCTCAAGCAACTGCCTTTTTTTACCTTATCTGTAGAAAGATGCTATGCAATAACAGGGATTTAGGGAACACTAATGTTTTTACTTATTTAGATGTTTTAATTATATTCTGTATAACATTCAGTGCAAACCAAAGTGTAATAAAGGGAAAGACCAAACTATTAGAATCAATTTATTTGTATTGCTGTTATTACGGTGTTGGTTTTGTTCTACTAAGATATTAAGATTCTGATTTCAGTCATGGCAGTTTTTCTTAATGACTTGCAGCACTGCAGGAGTTCATGTGTTTCTTAATTCTTCACCACTGATCCGACTGATCTGATGCTCATCAAATCCTTCATGAGCAGGTGGGTTGCAGTGTTGGGGCATCAACAGGAGCTAGATATAAAAACACTGATTTCCGGTAAACTTATTACACTGTACAGTTTCTAGATGTAGCCTGTCCTAGAAGCTGTTCTTGGCCAAGTCTTTCTGGTCTTCTCACTAGATTTATACTGCAATGGTAAAACCTTTTGGACCACTTAGTAATAAAGTGACTGAAGGTGTAAAAGCCTTGTGCAATTGTTTCTTCATTTAGCATTAGATCCTAGTTTATAAGTATATATACATATTCATGAACATTTGTCATTTGTTTCCCATAAGCACATCTGCTTGTGGTATGAATGTACACAGAAATCAAGCTGATAATTAAAATCCAGTCTGACTGCCTTTAGAATCTGTATCAGTGCGATTATGTTCTCAACACGCTCAGGCCAGATATGTGGGACTGCAACGCATAATGTCCTGACTAAAAACATGCAGGAGTTTCTGACCTTTTTGACCTGCATTAGCCAAACAGACTAAATGTTTCCCCCAAACCAATTGCTTAACACACTAAAATGTACTGAACTACGAAACAGTGCAACCAAAATGTATGAACATACAAAAGAATATCTTGTAATTCTGAAATTACAAAACTACACTATATGGACAAAAGTATTGAGCACACTCCATAAAGACATGGTTGGCTGATTTCAGTGTGGATGAACTTGACTGGCCCGCACAGAACCCTGACCTCACCCCCAACCAACACCTTTGGGAGGAACTGGAATGGAGATTGTGAGTCAGGCCTTCTCATCCAACATCAGTGTCTGACCTCACAAATGCTCCACAGAATGAATGGGCACAAATTCCCACAGGAACCCTCCAAATTCTTGTGGAAAACCTTGTAAGAAGAGTGGAATCTGTTATAGGGGGTACTAACTCCATATTAAAGTCTATGTAGTTGAATGCAATGTCATGAAAGTCTCTGTTGGTGTAATGGACAGGCGTCCCAATACTTTTGTACCAATACTCCGGTGTGTGTGTCTATTCACCGCATTATTACCTGACTAAGAAACATGCAGGAGCGTCTGAACCCTGAGGTGTTTGATCTTTATGACCTGCATTAGTCAAACAGCCTGAAGGTTTACTCAAAACGGTTTACTTCACACACAAAAATATATTATACTATGAAACAGTGCAACTAAAATGTATGAAAATATAATAGAATATCTTGTAATTCTGAAAATATAAAACTGATACCAGTTTACAAACTCTAATCCTGGTGTTGAGGCCTCCGTTCGGTTACTGAAGGTCCACTGCAGGTGAACGAGTTCACACCTGGAGCAGGTCAGGGCTCTACATAGTGCTACCTGCTGAAAAAACACAGACACAGCGAACATATCGAGTATTTTAAGTGCTTAATAAACTGCATTAATTGTATTCATTAACAACAAATGTGGATTTTGCCATAGAAAATGACAAATTACAAAAAAAAAAAACTGTCAGATACCTTGTTGCCAAATACCTTGTTGCGCATGAGCATAAAGTCTGATTTCATGCTTAAACAATCCTAAACATCTGTTTGAGGACCAAAACTCAGCCAAACGAATATCAAAACCCAGGTAATTACATACATTTTTAAAATGATTATATTATTATAATGACTCTACTCTGTTATTGCACTGTTCCTGCTACCTGGTAGTACTCTGGTTATTCTAAGGCAGTTCTGACCTGAACTCTTATAAAAACATGTTGATGTGAAGAGTGTTTCTGCCACAAGATGGCAGCATCTCATTTTTTAAGATCCATGGCTCTGTACAGCTCCAGGAGTATGATGTCATCAGAGGTGTCTGGCCATGATGTCATTGCAAACAGGAGTCAGTATGAAAAGCCCAAATTTGAGTCTTATCTGATTTTCACCCTGTAGCTTTTATGTCTTTGGGCTGCCAGCACAGCCTTTTATTCTGATTCACACATCAAGAGAAGCACTGTATCTCTGACTGGTACCTCTTACAAACACTGCTTTTTGTCTGGTCTAAAGTCTTACTGGATTCAACAATATCACACTTGCCATGAATATGTCTTTTCATGAGTAGATTGGAAAAAATAAAACCCAAAAATGATCAAAGAATTTGGCATTTCCCTCACCTTCCTAACCAAAAAATCACAAAGCACTAGGTTTTTTCTCCGAGAGGAACCCCTGTTCTTCTTATTTCCTCTTATGCTCTTATTGTTTGCTGGGAGGCCGTTAGATGGTCCACAGTCTAACAGCCTAGCTTCATCTCAAAAGTTGTCAAGTGCAGGGGGAAAAAGTGCTGATTTAAAGTTTATCGGTGAATTGTTAGGCCACATGCTGTCTCTCTTTTGCGGCGACTAAAAAAGGGACAAAATTTAAAGGGCCTTTTTTAGAGATTTCGAGCTCTATGTGTGGTTTTCCTGAGATGCGTAGGGCTGTGGTGCCAAAACCTGCCTCTGCCGTTGTTGCCATTATTCAAAGGCTTCTAGTGTCTGGCCGTTCGGTCTGTGAGTCAAAAGGTAACTCACTGAAAAGTTGCCCCTCCAAATAAAAAGAACACCTGACAAAGTGATTCCCCTTCAAGGCCCTAAATGTTCCCCAAGTGCACTCCACTTTAGCTGTACTGGAGTTCACTCACTCATACCGTGGGGGTTCTCAGCCCTGCTTCATTTGACTCGAGTTCTAGCTCAAAACTGAAATATTCACTGGGGACAACCCCCTGAACTCAAGAGCTCGCTACCCTTCTTGAATCAGAATGAAATGCTGGTTAAATTTACGGGATCCGGACTGCTCAGCAGCAGGTGAGTCAGCGTGACCCCTAAGACTACTAGAAAGGCCCAGAATCAGATACTTGCATGCAAATCATTCTCCTATTCCCAGCCTCGCTCTCATGGCTGCTCATCACGAGAGAAACTTTCAGTTTTGGTCTCTGTGATAGTGATCTTACTCCAGTCGGCAGTTTTTTAAATTATTAGAGTGACAACGAGAACATGAGGACATTTATATGAACTTACTGTAATAGTAGTAAGCACTTATGCATAGGGTCTTTTCTTTCACTTTCCCATTACCAAATACCCCATGAACTTTAGACCTCGGGTGCTTTCCACACACTGCTGAGATATTTCAGCTTTTCCAGTTTATAGTCAATTGACCAGTATGCAGTCAATTAACTTGACTATAAACTTAAATATAATTAAATAAAAATATATATGTACGAACATTATTATATGTGTCATGCAATAAGAGTAGCAGTAAACTAAGAACTTTACTCAAACTTCACATCAGTAAAGTTGCCTCTGTTTCAAAGGGTCTAACTGGAAGCTTTGACAAAGCCTTCTTGGAATACACCTTGAGTAATCAGACAAACTCTGGAACTTTTCCTGACTCATGGGATCTGGTCAGACAAAGGTTCATCGCTGAATAGTTATAAACATGGAATTCCCTTTCCGTTCCACATATTGCATATTGTTGGGCAGTAAAACCTGTTGTCATCCAAGTCAGGTTCAGGATTTCTTTTACACTTTTGTTAGGCACCCTCTGACCACACCCAGAGCTTTCTGATTTGGGACTTTTGGTTGAGAAAGGCTTACGCCGGTGGGACAACCAAACATATCAAACCCAGGCCCAAGTAGCTGTCTTTGTGAAGAGATGGTTAATCATAACATTTTTAATTCATGTTCCACCCCAAACTCACGCAGTGCAGTGAACATGGTGTTTAACTTTCGTCGATTGTGAAATAGGCAGCCATTGAATTTAAGCTTCCATTCACCATAAATAATGCATTAGCCTTATTTTAACACCTGAGAGTTCATCTCGGTCTTACATTTTTCCCCAGTATTTGGAGAATGACACAGCAGAGCACCTGGCATGCGTATAAATAAGGAATGAACCGTCTGTTCCAAATTACACTGTTGGTTGGGGACTGTCCATTGAAGATTCTTCTTTATGGGAACTAGCCTATGGAAAACAACAAGTATTCCTTAGATCTTCAAAACCACCTTTTTCTCTTCCCTGCTCTGTAATTCCATATGCGCATTATACTCTAATACTCACATCATACTACTTTATAGAGTACCAGAGGATCACCACTCTGTTTGGTCATAGGGAACCTTATTTCAAGTTAAAATGTTGCCAGAGTTTCCAAGACTTTCTGGAAGAGAGAAACCAAAGGTGTTCTCATACTACAATGGAGCAAAGACCACTGAAAGTCCCTCGGTAAAATGAAAAGTGGAGCATGTTTGCTGTGAAGTAATAACCTCAACAAGAACAACAGTAATAAAAATAATAATGATAACAATAATAATAAAAACAAGAATAACAACAACAACAATAATAATAATAATAATAATAATAATAATAATAATAATAATAAG